>CALYLW010001592.1:0-114564 GCA_944989445.1 Ampullaceana balthica | reverse complement strand
TCATTTTATTGGATAACCGTGTGTTGTTGCAACAATGCTCCCTGTGATTAATAATGTCATGTTTTAAAATAATTATTAAAATACAGAATTTTCAAGGAATCGAAATAATGACATTTGAAGGGTGTTAAGATTATGAATTTAGATTAATTAAAACATAAGTATTTATTTTTAATTTGTATCTTGATGATAGTATCTTTGCTCCATCATACAGACGCATTAATATTTCAATGAGTGATAATAATGTTAGTGAGAAACCTTTAAAATTTGACTTTCAGTTGTAACTCAGATATTCATTAGATCAAGTAATGGGGGTGAGACTGGCCATTAGATCAAGTAATGGGGGTGAGACGGGCCATTAGATCAAGTGATGGGGGTGAGACTGGTCATTAGATCCCACATCCGGTAAATTAATTACAAATATATTTATTTTTTTAACGTGACACCATCCACTAATGACATTTCCACCAACAGACCGTGTTTCGAAAAGTACGGGTTTTAAGGGGGAAATTTGTGTTTTAGAATGTAAATATATTTGATTGCAGTGTGTTATAACAGTACCGCCAACATGTGTCCAGAGCTGTCTCGTCTATACCGCCAACATGTGTCCAGAGCTGTCTCGTCTATACCGCCAACATGTGTCCAGAGCTGTCTCGTCTATACCGCCAACATGTGTCCAGAGCTGTCTCGTCTATACCGCCAACATGTGTCCAGAGCTGTCTCGTCTATACCGCCAACATGTGTCCAGAGCTGTCTCGTCTATACCGCCAACATGTGTCCAGAGCTGTCTCGTCTATACCGCCAACATGTGTCCAGAGCTGTCTCGTCTATACCGCCAACATGTGTCCAGAGCTGTCTCGTCTATACCGCCAACATGTGTCCAGAGCTGTCTCGTCTATACCGCCAACATGTGTCCAGAGCTGTCTCGTCTATACCGCCAACATGTGTCCAGAGCTGTCTCGTCTATACCGCCAACATGTGTCCAGAGCTGTCTCGTCTATACCGCCAACATGTGTCCAGAGCTGTCTCGTCTATACCGCCAACATGTGTCCAGAGCTGTCTCGTCTATACCGCCAACATGTGTCCAGAGCTGTCTCGTCTATACCGCCAACATGTGTCCAGAGCTGTCTCGTCTATACCGCCAACATGTGTCCAGAGCTGTCTCGTCTATACCGCCAACATGTGTCCAGAGCTGTCTCGTCTATACCGCCAACATGTGTCCAGCGCTGTCTCGTCTATACCGCCAACATGTGTCCAGAGCTGTCTCGTCTATACCGCCAACATGTGTCCAGAGCTGTCTCGTCTATACCGCCAACATGTGTCCAGAGCTGTCTCGTCTATACCGCCAACATGTGTCCAGCGCTGTCTCGTCTATACCGCCAACATGTGTCCAGAGCTGTCTCGTCTATACCGCCAACATGTGTCCAGAGCTGTCTCGTCTATACCGCCAACATGTGTCCAGAGCTGTCTCGTCTATACCGCCAACATGTGTCCAGAGCTGTCTCGTCTATACCGCCAACATGTGTCCAGAGCTGTCTCGTCCATACCGCCAACATGTGTCCAGAGCTGTCTCGTCTATACCGCCAACATGTGTCCAGAGCTGTCTCGTCTATACCGCCAACATGTGTCCAGAGCTGTCTCGTCTATACCGCCAACATGTGTCCAGAGCTGTCTCGTCTATACCGCCAACATGTGTCCAGAGCTGTCTCGTCTATACCGCCAACATGTGTCCAGAGCTGTCTCGTCTATACCGCCAACATGTGTCCAGAGCTGTCTCGTCTATACCGCCAACATGTGTCCAGAGCTGTCTCGTCTATACCGCCAACATGTGTCCAGAGCTGTCTCGTCTATACCGCCAACATGTGTCCAGAGCTGTCTCGTCTATACCGCCAACATGTGTCCAGAGCTGTCTCGTCTATACCGCCAACATGTGTCCAGAGCTGTCTCGTCTATACCGCCAACATGTGTCCAGAGCTGTCTCGTCTATACCGCCAACATGTGTCCAGAGCTGTCTCGTCTATACCGCCAACATGTGTCCAGAGCTGTCTCGTCTATACCGCCAACATGTGTCCAGAGCTGTCTCGTCTATACCGCCAACATGTGTCCAGCGCTGTCTCGTCTATACCGCCAACATGTGTCCAGAGCTGTCTCGTCTATACCGCCATCATGTGTCCAGAGCTGTCTCGTCTATACCGCCAACATGTGTCCAGAGCTGTCTCGTCTATACCGCCAACATGTGTCCAGAGCTGTCTCGTCTATACCGCCAACATGTGTCCAGAGCTGTCTCGTCTATACCGCCAACATGTGTCCAGAGCTGTCTCGTCTATACCGCCAACATGTGTCCAGAGCTGTCTCGTCTATACCGCCAACATGTGTCCAGAGCTGTCTCGTCTATACCGCCAACATGTGTCCAGAGCTGTCTCGTCTATACCGCCAACATGTGTCCAGAGCTGTCTCGTCTATACCGCCAACATGTGTCCAGAGCTGTCTCGTCTATACCGCCAACATGTGTCCAGCGCTGTCTCGTCTATACCGCCAACATGTGTCCAGAGCTGTCTCGTCTATACCGCCAACATGTGTCCAGAGCTGTCTCGTCTATACCGCCAACATGTGTCCAGAGCTGTCTCGTCTATACCGCCAACATGTGTCCAGAGCTGTCTCGTCTATACCGCCAACATGTGTCCAGAGCTGTCTCGTCTATACCGCCAACATGTGTCCAGAGCTGTCTCGTCTATACCGCCAACATGTGTCCAGAGCTGTCTCGTCTATACCGCCAACATGTGTCCAGAGCTGTCTCGTCTATACCGCCAACATGTGTCCAGAGCTGTCTCGTCTATACCGCCAACATGTGTCCAGCGCTGTCTCGTCTATACCGCCAACATGTGTCCAGAGCTGTCTCGTCTATACCGCCAACATGTGTCCAGAGCTGTCTCGTCTATACCGCCAACATGTGTCCAGAGCTGTCTCGTCTATACCGCCAACATGTGTCCAGAGCTGTCTCGTCTATACCGCCAACATGTGTCCAGCGCTGTCTCGTCTATACCGCCAACATGTGTCCAGAGCTGTCTCGTCTATACCGCCAACATGTGTCCAGAGCTGTCTCGTCTATACCGCCAACATGTGTCCAGAGCTGTCTCGTCTATACCGCCAACATGTGTCCAGAGCTGTCTCGCCTGATGTAATTGAATCAGATAAAAAGTATGAGACTGTCCAAATGACAGATTGATTCCTAGAACTGCCCCACCCCCCCACCCCCACCACCAGTGGGAGTCTACAACAATTTGATGGTTTACAAACTTTCATTCCGTCCTCCACCCACCCGTCCAACTTAGATATTAACCCCCACCCCCCACACACTCCATTTAATTGATCATACTCCAAGGTTATAGACGTAAACTGAACGACAAACTCAAGTAGTTACTAGACACTGACAAACTCAAGTAGTTACTAGACACTGACAAACTCAAGTAGTTACTAGACACTGACAAACTCAAGTAGTTACTAGACACTGACAAACTCAAGTAGTTACTAGACACTGACAAACTCAAGTAGTTACTAGACACTGACAAACTCAAGTAGTTACTAGAAACTGACAAACTCAAGTAGTTACTAGACACTGACAAACTCAAGTAGTTACTAGACACTGACAAACTCAAGTAGTTACTAGACACTGACAAACTCAAGTAGTTACTAGACACTGACAAACTCAAGTAGTTACTAGACACTGACAAACTCAAGTAGTTACTAGACACTGACAAACTCAAGTAGTTACTAGACACTGACAAACTCAAGTAGTTACTAGACACTGACAAACTCAAGTAGTTACTAGACACTGACAAACTCAAGTAGTTACTAGACACTGACAAACTCAAGTAGTTACTAGACACTGACAAACTCAAGTAGTTACTAGACACTGACAAACTCAAGTAGTTACTAGACAAATCAGTTTAGTGGGAGAGAAGGGATGTTGTATGTGAGGGCAGGAATGTTGTATGTGAGGGCAGAGGGGGAGGAATGTTGTATGTGACGACAGAGGCAGAGAGGTGTTGTATGTGAGGACAGAGGCAGAGAGATATTGTATGTGATGACAGAGAGAGGGATGGTGTATGTGAGGACAGAGATAGGGATGTTGTATGTGAGGACAGAGAGAGGGATGTTGTATGTGAGGACAGAAAGAGGGATGGTGTATGTGAGGACAGAGAGAGGGATGGTGTATGTGAGGACAGAGAGAGGGATGTTGTATGTGAGGACAGAGAGAGATGTTGTATGTGAGGACAGAGAGAGGGATGTATGTGAGGACAGAGAGAGGGATGTTGTATGTGAGGACAGAGAGAGAGAGATGTTGTATGTGAGGACAGAGAGAGGGATGTTGTATGTGAGGACAGAGAGGGGGATGTTGTATGTGAGGACAGAGGTGCGGTTGTCAAACCTAGGAAGTTGTCAACTTGGCTGGCATCAGCTTTTGTGTTATCTATTGGTATTTCTATAATCAATACTTTACAATGATTGGTAGCCATGATATGTAGGTGATGTTTCTATAAAGTTATAATTGAAACATGTCTTAGACCAAAACATCGTTTGTACACGTGATATGAAAGTTGCAGAATAAAAAGACAAGTAACAGGCGGAAGTTTGTTATCGCTTGAACATGAGGCTGTAAATGTTGGTCTTTGCTACGTGTTGGTTAAAAATACATGGGAAAACATTCATGGCATCACTTAGAATGTATTATAATTTTATTAGTTGCCTCCCTTAAAAAAGAATGAACATCTGTTAAAAGAGAAAGAACAGTTTATTATGTATAAAATGATTTTTATTTGCCCAATTAAAAAAATTTTAAAACAATTATTCAACAAAATTAGTTACATTTAAAACCATTATTGGGGTCATGTACAATTGAATCTTGGGTAATTATGATTTGTCTAACAATGATTAACTGAGATGTTCAACATGTCAACAACACCCCACACTTACCGAGCCCATCCCTTCCCTTAAAGCTTCCTCACCAGTCCTTTCTTGAAATAAGTTATGCTATCAGATTGAATCACCCAATAGATTCACTCCCTACATGAGTTTATCATCATTCAAACAATTGTTTTAACACTACAACTACAAGATCCATGTCCAAACTTGTTTTAAAACTTTTGTGGAGAAAGTCACAGCACAACGGCCAGTTTTGATTATTGTTGAGGTATTGCAATGCAAAATATTAAACAAGTGCCATTTTATTTATTTAATTATATATGTACACAATTACAGCTCTGGTACCGAATGCTCTTCAAGTCTACATACAGTTAGAAATGGCCCACTTAGTTGAGCCACTTCATATTTTTATATGTTAGACTTTGAAAAAGTATCTAAAGTCTTTGATGTACCAACTCAGCTACTACATGCGCCAAATGTACAGCACTTGCTACTACATGCGCCAAATGTACAGCACTTGCTACTACATGCGCCAAATGTACAGCACTTGCTACTACATGCGCCAAATGTACAGCACTTTACAGTTTTTAAAGCTATTTAAGAAGTCAAATTTGTTAAAGGACCTTCATTCCCATCATTTGAGACCATACAAGTTTTAAAAGATAATTGCTGGCTGGCATTAAAATATACACTCTAATTTTAAACAATTATACACACTCATTACAGACTAAAGTTTTTAAAAATGATTGTTTAAAATAAACATTTCACACAAAACCTGCACGCTATGAAAAAACACAAAATGGCTGCTGTTGAAATGATGTTGTGATTGGCTGAGCCTCTCCTGTCTTTCTGAGCCTCATGCCTTCCCTCTGTGAATGAATCTTTTGTGTATGAGGCTCCATTCTTTTCTGTTACTCTTGTGTCTCTGAGCTTGAAGCTTCGTTGAATGACCCGTTCGTTTGTTGGCTGGACTGGCCGGTAGTTGTTGACCATCACCTCGTGGCTGTCTAAATCGGCGTCGGCAGAATGCTAAATAAGGAAACAATACATGGCACATAAATTATTGTACTCTGACAAATGTCATGTTTTTAAATGACAACAACTCCAGTGTCATTGTTGTTATTCCCAATGGCCATGGGCCGAGCCATTACTATATTATAATTATGTCACATGTCTAAAGATGTTTAAAAAACGATGATCAATTCAATAGATACTGAGGCTCTTAAAATTCACTTGAATGACCAATTACATTCTTTATAGACTGGACCAATTACATTCTTTATAGACTGGACCAATTACATTCTTTATAGACTGGACCAATTACATTCTTTATAGACTGGACCAATTACATTCTTTATAGACTGGACCAATTACATTCTTTATAGACTGGACCAATTACATTCTTTATAGATGTGTTAAATGACCAGACGTGTGCCTACATGTTTTTATAGCAACTACAGGTTATAATGTGAACCTACAACAGTACAGGTTATATGTGGACCTACAGTACAGGTTATATGTGGACCTACAGTACAGGTTATATGTGGACCTACAGTACAGGTTATATGTGGACCTACAGTACAGGTTATATGTGGACCTACATCTGAAGCAACAGGAGCTGTGCTGTGTTTTTTCTCCCCTACAACATTGCCACCTTGTTCGTTCATGCTCTTGTCTATTTGACTGGCCCTCTCTTCATCAAACTTTGGCTTGTAATCACCGGACTTGGCTTTATGGTTACTGAAATTGTTTTATAACAGATTCTGTAACAATAGACTTGGGGAGAAATGTTTTATAACAGACTTTATAACAGATTCTGTAACAATAGACTCGGGAGAAATGTTTTATAACAGATTATGTAACAATAGACTCAGGAGAAATGTTTTATAACAGACTCTGTTAACAATAGACTCAGGAGAAATGTTTTATAACAGATTATGTAACAATAGACTCAGGAGAAATGTTTTATAACAGATTATGTAACAATAGACTCAGGAGAAATGTTTTATAACAGACTCTGTTAAAAATAGACTCAGGAGAAGTGTTTTATAACAGATTATGTAACAATAGACTCAGGAGAAATGTTTTATAACAGACTCTGTTAAAAATAGACTCAGGAGAAGTGTTTTATAACAGATTCTGTAACAATAGACTCGGGAGAAATAGAAAATAATTGGGATAATAAAATCTAAATTGTGAATTTATTAGGAGATATTACGAAAATAATGATTTCCTTGGTTCTCATTTAAAGATCTTATCTTATCTGTTTACAGACGCTCCTTCTATACAGAAGATTATTGCGTCCTACGCTTATCTATGGTTTGTGTTTAGTCCTGCATTTTTAAGATGTTTAACAAGTAACGTATTATCCAAGTTACGACGAATGTAACAAGACAGGTAAATGTAAACAGTGCCGACCTGCTTGATGTTGGCATCGGCTGATCCTGGTGTGGCAAGTCAAGTTCTGTCTGCATGTCTAACAACAGTTTCGCTTTAAAGGCAGCTTCCTCTTCTTTATTTCCCTGGAAAAAAGAAATCCAAGTTTTTATTGAATCAGCTGAAATCAAATAAAATGGTAATAGAGACAGCAATCAAATAAAAGGGTAATAGAGACAGCAATCAAATAAAAGGGTAATAGAGACAGCAGTCAAATAAAAGGGTAATAGAGACAACAGTCAAAAGGGTATTAGAGACAGCAGTCAAATAAAAGGGTAATAGAGACAGCAGTCAAGTGAAAGTCAGTGAGAAAGCCTGAAACATTTGGCCGGAATTTCTATAAGGAACAGGAGGAAAAACAACAGATTAGCTACTCTGGTTATTAACATAAGTTGTTGATATATTGGAACAAATGACATTGGAGTATTACTTAAAAGTAAACATACTTGACTAAATTACATTACTGCTCTAGATCAACATTACTGTGAAAACAGGTATACGTGTGTTAACGTATCACTTTACTGTGTAACTAAACATATGTCCACTTACATGACTCTGTGACACACGTGTCCACTTACATGACTCTGTGACACACGTGTCCACTTACATGACTCTGTGACACACGTGTCCACTTACATGACTCTGTGACACACGTGTCCACTTACATGACTCTGTGACACACGTGTCCACTTACATGACTCTGTGACACACGTGTCCACTTACATGACTCTGTGACACACGTGTCCACTTACATGACTCTGTGACACACGTGTCCACTTACATGACTCTGTGACACACGTGTCCACTTACATGACTCTGTGACACACGTGTCCACTTACATGACTCTGTGACACACGTGTCCACTTACATGACTCTGTGACACACGTGTCCACTTACATGACTCTGTGACACACGTGTCCACTTACATGACTCTGTGACACACGTGTCCACTTACATGACTCTGTGACACACGTGTCCACTTACATGACTCTGTGACACACGTGTCCACTTACATGACTCTGTGACACACGTGTCCACTTACATGACTCTGTGACACACGTGTCCACTTACATGACTCTGTGACACACGTGTCCACTTACATGACTCTGTGACACACGTGTCCACTTACATGACTCTGTGACACACGTGTCCACTTACATGACTCTGTGACACACGTGTCCACTTACATGACTCTGTGACACACGTGTCCACTTACATGACTCTGTGACACACGAGTCCACTTACATGACTCTGTGACACACGTGTCCACTTACATGACTCTGTGACACACGTGTCCACTTACATGACTCTGTGACACATGTGTCCACTTACATGACTCTGACACACGTGTCCACTTACATGACTCTGTGACACACGTTTCCACTTACATGACTCTGTGACACACAAGTTTATGAGGTAACAAACCCAACATGATAACAAAACAAAGTGTTGCCATGGTTACCTTGATGCCCATCTCTTCCATCAATTCCTCCATCCTAGGATCTACTCTAGACAGCGACCTCCTGTGTCGACCATCTTTCCTGTGTTTCTTCTGGAGAATGCTCCGGAACTCTTTTAACTGTTTTTGGAGGGGAGTCAGGGTGGATGTAAGACTTTAATTATTTGTTATACAGTTTCCAATATAGATTACATTTAGATTAAAGTTTTTGCTGTTGTTTATCTCTCTACATAGCTTTCAGTAAACATTTGTCTCCCCTTGCATTTACACAAAATCTTAACACTCATTTTTTTAATGTTATGTAATCATTAATGGTCATCTTTAAAAGGTTAAAAACTTTGTTCACCTATTTCCTATTTTGGTAATGCTTCGGGTATATGATTATTGACAAAACTATAATTCTGATAACGTTTGAGACCGAGGTCTGAAGTGGGACTAATGTTTGAGATCGAGGTCTGTGATGTGGGACTAATGTTTGAGACCGAGGTCTGTGATGTGGGACTAATGTTTGAGACTGAGGTCTGTGAAGTGGGACTAACGTTTGAGACTGAGGTCTGTGATGTGGGACTAATGTTTGAGACCGAGGTCTGTGAAGTGGGACTAACGTTTGAGACCGAGGTCTGTGATGTGGGACTAATGTTTGAGACCGAGGTCTGTGAAGTGGGACTAATGTTTGAGACTGAGGCAGGGGCGGATTAAGATTGCACGGGGCCCCTGGCTGCAATCCCACCTGGGGCCCTGCCCAGTCACCTTTATTATACAATATAATAGGTTTGGGGCCCTTAAATTATTTGGGGGCCCCTGGCTTTAGCCCAGTCAGCACCCCCCTTAATCCGCCACAGGACTGAGGTCTGTGATGTGGGACTAATGTTTGAGACCGAGGTCTGTGGTGTGGGACTAATGTTTGAGGTCTGTGGTGTGGGACTAACGTTTGAGACTGAGGTCTGTGATGTGGGACTGGGCCCGCCATAGGATGGCACATGTGCACTTAAAGAACATAATTGTAGCTGAACAAGTTATTTTCTCAAAGGCAGTTCTTTGTCCGTCATTGACTGCACTAATTCTAGCTACGTTGTGGTTTCAAAGCTGTGTTTCATTGCTGTTATTAACAGAGATGATTTGTTGCTTTTGTTTACCTGCTTTTCTGAGATGGCTTTGGGTGTGTCAAAGACTGTCCAAAATAACACTTTTGTTTACCTGCTTCTCTGAGATGGTCTGTGGGGTGTCAAAGACTGTCCAAATAACACTTTCGTAGCATGCAGGTGTGGTCAGGGAACCATTATAACGGTAGTACCTGGAGATGTCGTGTGGCAGAATGTCCCTCAGTGAAAAGTGGGGCAGTTCAATTTGTGATGCTGGAAAAGTGCAGTTATAATGCAAACAAATTGTTTGAATACAGTAGACATCTGTGACAACACAAACATTGCCATTGTGTGTTATTACATTTTTAACACAAACAAGTACATGTTTGATTTAATTTATGAAGCCACAATATGGGAGACTAACCAGGTTTTCGGACGTGCTTAAGTCCTTTAATGACAATTTCTAGAGATGGATTATCTTCTTCAGAGATCTGAAAATTAACAGAAATAATATTGTATTGAAAAACAAAATTTTATACTGGTTACTTCAAGAGACCCATCAGACAGAAGTACCTCATACTTGACAACTATAGCTAATACAAGACAGCTATCACAGACAGAAGTATCCCATACTTGACAACTATAGCTAATACAAGACAGAAGTACCTCATACTTTACAACTATAGCTAATACAAGACAGCTATCACAGACAGAAGTATCCCATACTTGACAACTATAGCTAATACAAGACAGCTATCACAGACAGAAGTATCCCATACAGACTTACCTCATACATGACACCAAGCACTGCCAGACCACCTGGCTTTGTTACAGCATCACCAATGCCAGAATAAACTTCGCTGTTGTAAGTCACCAGATGAAGCTGTGAACAAGCCATAAAATGTTCACTATTTTTAATACACTACTCTTAACTAAGAGAATGGTAATTAAACCAGCAATATGAGACGCAACCAGCCCCCCAGTAAGTTTGGCTGAGCCAACCAGCCCCCAGTAAGTTTGGCTGAGCCAACCAGCCCCCCCCCCAGTAAGTTTGGCTGAGCCAACCAGCCCCCCCCCCAGTAAGTTTGGCTGAGCCAACCAGCCCCCCCCCTCCCAGTAAGTTTGGCTGACCCAACCAGCCACCCAGATTCATAGTTAGGAAAAATTTGCTTCTATATTAGATGGGGCCGTTTGGGCCTCAAAGGGCACCTCTGATTAAAATGTGTATTCACCTCAATGGGACTGGCCTTGCCATCAATCAAATGTTCAGATCCGTGGTGGACTTGGTGACCCCAGTGAAAATGGAACTGTATAGCCCTGTAGACGTTGGGCAACCCGGCATTAGCAACGAAGAAATCCCCGATCAAATCAACTTGGGCTGAAATATTCAGAGTGTAGAGAAATATTTAGTGTGAGTCCCAGGGCGTGATTCCCAGGGCGTGATTCCCAGGGCGTGATTCCCAGGGCGTGCTTATTTTATTAAAAGAACATTTCATGAATCCTCATTGCATTTGTTGGTTGTTAAATTGATGGAGTAAATGTTTGTTGGTTGTTAAATTGATGGAGTAAATGTTTGTTGGTTGTTAAATTGATGGAGTAAATGTTTGAGACAAGTTTTATCTTGAAAGTCTGCACCTACCGGTATGTCCGTTGTTTTTTATCTTAATTTTGGAGCTTGGTTTGGGCGGGTCGTACCAGATGGCGAACTCCTTGAGGTCAGGATTGTAACTCGTCTGCTCAGCTCGGATGTCAATGGGAGACTGCCATCTTCCGGCACAGGCCTCGGGAAACAACTTGTGCCAGTTGAGGGGTCCTGTGGTAAGGGGAGGAAAGCGTTGTAACAGACATGGCCAGCCAGAGTACACGCGCCTGATTCACGAACACAGTTTTAGATTTGTAATGAAAATATGATTTTTTTTAAATAATAAAATTATTGTTAAACTTCATCGGAAATTTATTGACCTTGAACTCATTGACCTTTAAAGTCATTGACATTAAACGCGTTTTGTTAACAAGAAGATTGAGCTGGAAGTGCAATAATTTAAGAAATATTTGAGACACCTCTGGATTGATCGTACGTAGTCGCGGACTGTTACACTGAAATGTGAAGAGCAATGCAGACATTGGGTGGACACACGCTTATAGACATTCACGTAGTCGTGTCGTGAGTGCTGACATGTAAGTCCTTCGGTCAATGACAATGATTGTATTGAAACTTTTGGATAACTCTTCCCTCCTGGGAGTGTAAATATTCACATGACAAGTCTCGGGAAATGTCTGGATCTTGAGATCCAAGTTCGGTTTGTTCTTATATAAGTTAGAAATACATGTTAACGATATACAGTTCTTAAATATAAGTTAGAATTACATGTTAACGATATACAGTTCTTAAATATAAGTTAGAATTACATGTTAACGATATACAGTTCTTAAATATAAGTTAGAATTACATGTTAACGATATACAGCTATTGAATTGCGGTTATGAACTGTTTATTATTTATTATTTTTTATTTAGCACAGAAAATGCTGTGTGCATTGCTTGTGTCGGTGGTGCTATTGAATCACGTGATAACGTTGTTTGGGCTTGACGTCACCATGATATGGAGTAATGTCAAATTCGCCTCAGTATGGCTAAGTAGACAAATCGTATCTGTTACAGACGCTCCTTCTATACAGAAGATTATTGCGTCCTACGGTTATCTATGTATTAATGGGCTGCTTATCTAGTATTAAATCAAGCAAAGTCAAGAAATAAATCTTTGAATAAAAATGGTCAACCAGCCGACTGCTCTAACCGTTGCATGAATCTTGTGCAGTTGAATGTTAGTAAGATGACTGCATAGTTGAATGTTAGTAAGATGACTGCATAGTTGAATGTTAGTAAGATGACTGCATAGTTGAATGTTAGTAAGATGACTGCATAGTTGAATGTTAGTAAGATGACTCAGCATATTCTGTCAACATCGTCTTATTTTGAAAATCGTTTTTATCATAAATTTGGCATTTCCTCCACTTTATCAGCTGTAATACATCACTTCCTCCACTTTATCAGCTGTAATACATCACTTAGAAGGCAGTTATTGTTTTATCATAAATTTGGCATTTCCTCCACTTTATCAGCTGTAATACATCACTTCCTCCACTTTATCAGCTGTAATACATCACTTAGAAGGCAGTTATTGTTTTATCATAAATTTGGCATTTCCTCCACTTTATCAGCTGTAATACATCACTTAGAAGGCAGTTATTGTTTTATCATAAATTTGGCATTTCCTCCACTTTATCAGCTGTAATACATCACTTAGAAGGCAGTTATTTTTTTTTATCAAGTATGTCTGCAGATTACGGGAAGACTAGTGGACTATGTTCATAGCCCTACATGCTGAGTAAGACATTAAAAAAAATTTAAGCTTTGTTGGAAGATAATTTAATAAGTCCAGGTCGCCTGGATGGCTGGATGGATGGTGGCTGGATGGATGGATGGCTGGCTGGATGGCTGGCCATAAAGCAGGAATGTCACGTGATGCGCGTCCCACATACAGTTTCTACCAAACTGGCTAACAAACAAAAGGACAAACAGACAGAGTAGACTGGCAGGCAGAGGTAGACAGGCAGGCAGAGGTAGACAGTCAGGCAGAGGTAGACAGGCAGGCAGAGTTAGGTATACAGACATAGTCTCTCAGGCATATGTAGACAGACAGGCGGAGCTAGGCAGACAGAGATAGACTGGCCGGCATGTGTATAGAGTCAAGCAGAGATAGACTGGCGGGCGGAAAGGCTAGTGAGGCAGAGATGGACCGACTGGAAAAACAGACGAACGGACTGATAGGCAAAGTTGGACATGGACAGAGACTAAGTCAGTCGCACGTCAGTTGGTAGCCGACACGTGACACGTCAGTTGGTAGCCGACACGTGACACGTCAGTTGGTAGCCGACACGTGACACGTCAGTTGGTAGCCGACACGTGGCACGTCAGTTGGTAGCCGACACGTGACACATTAGTTGGTAGCCGACACGTGACACATTAGTTGGTAGCCGACACGTGACACGTCAGTTGGTAGCCGACACGTGACACGTCAGTTGGTAGCCGACACGTGACACGTCAGTTGGTAGCCGACACGTGACACGTCAGTTGGTAGCCGATAACGTGACACATTAGTTGGAAGCCGACACGTGACACGTCAGTTGGTAGCCGACACGTGACACGTCAGTTGGTAGCCGACACGTGACACGTCAGTTGGAAGCCGACACGTGACACGTCAGTTGGTAGCCGACACGTGACACGTCAGTTGGTAGCCGACACGTGACACGTTAGTTGGTAGCCGACACGTGACACGTCAGTTGGTAGCCGACACGTGACACAGTTGGTAGCCGACACGTGACACGTCAGTTGGTAGCCGACACGTGACACGTCAGTTGGTAGCCGACACGTGACACGTCAGTTGGTAGCCGACACGTGACACGTCAGTTGGTAGCCGACAGGTGACACATTAGTTGGCTTGTATTATTGAAGTTGATGCTGGTCAAACAGTAATTGGTACGGGTGTTTGCGTAAGTTGTAGGGGTCAATTCATGCTCGAAAACAAAGAAGAGTTGCACTCCGTGATTTCTGAGAAAGAAGAGTTGCACTCCGTGATACTGAGATAGACAGAAGGGGTTATCAGTCATGACGAGTTTTAGGGGAGGGCACCCGCTGATTCCAGATCTTACCTTCCTCTCCATCATAACTCCATTTGGCGGCAGCTATCAGAGAAAATCCTGGAAGAATAATAAAGAAGAATTAGAGAATTATAAAATATATTAGTCTTATACAACCGTGTATCATTTAGACTCGCTTGGAGTTACCTCCCGTGGATTCTTTTTGAGTTCTCTGACGTGGATGATTTATTGGCTAAACTACTGGTAGAACTAAGGGCTCACGACCACTGGTAGAACTAAGGGCTCACGACCACTGGTAGAACTAAGGGCTCACGACCACTGGTAGAACTAAGGGCTCACGACCACTGGTAGAACTAAGGGCTCACGACCACTGGTAGAACTAAGGCCTCACGACCACTGGTAGAACTAAGGCCTCACGACCACTGGTAGAACTAAGGCCTCACGACCACTGGTAGAACTAAGGCCTCACGACCACTGGTAGAAACTAAGGGCTAACGACCACTGGTAGAACTAAGGGCTAACGACCACTGGTAGAACTAAGGGCTCACGACCACTGGTAGAACTAAGGGCTCACGACCACTGGTAGAACTAAGGGCTAACGACCACTGGTAGAACTAAGGGCTCACGACCACTGGTAGAACTAAGGGCTAACGACCACTGGTAGAACTAAGGGCTCACGACCACTGGTAGAACTAAGGGCTCACGACCACTGGTAGAACTAAGGGCTCACGACCACTGGTAGAACTAAGGGCTAACGACCACTGGTAGAACTAAGGGCTACGACCACTGGTAGAACTAAGGGCTACGACCACTGGTAGAACTAAGGGCTAACGACCACTGGTAGAACTAAGGGCTAACGACCACTGGTAGAACTAAGGGCTAACGACCACTGGTAGAACTAAGGGCTAACGACTAAAGTCCTAACCTATAACTGATGAACAAAAAGTTATTTACCGCCTACAAAGAGTTATCCGTTTAACAAATATAGACCTAGTAAATCCAAACTTTTTCTGCTGAGAATTTAAACTTTGCAAATGGTCAAGAAACAATTCGATTTTGTCGGACGGGCAATTAAAAGAGCCGTGAAATGATGATTAAGTACGGGCTATGTCCGTGCACGATACATTTGAAAGAGACCGCAGAGATCTGAATAGACTAGGAGCCGTCGTATCCATTTTTTTCTGGCTATCAATATTTACTCAGCATACAGACTGGCCCACTTTTTATATTCCATATCTTTATGTCAGCATTTCAATGGTTTTGGGGAAAATGAAGTGTCAAATACTTTCAAAATGTGAGAACCACGTGCCTCTTTACAGCACTCAGTGTTCATTTGCTTGTCACAGTACTCAGTGTTCCCGGCTAGTCACAGTACTCAGTGTTCCCGGCTAGTCACAGTACTCAGTGTTCCCGCCTAGTCACAGTACTCAGTGTTCCCGCCTAGTCACAGTACTCAGTGTTCCCGGCTAGTCACAGTACTCAGTGTTCCCGGCTAGTCACAGTACTCAGTGTTCCCGGCTAGTCACAGTACTCAGTGTTCCCGGCTAGTCACAGTACTCAGTGTTCCCGGCTAGTCACAGTACTCAGTGTTCCCGGCTAGTCACAGTACTCAGTGTTCCCGGCTAGTCACAGTACTCAGTGTTCCCGGCTAGTCACAGTACTCAGTGTTCCCGGCTAGTCACAGTACTCAGTGTTCCCGGCTTGTCACAGTACTCAGTGTTCCCGGCTAGTACTATGAGACAATGACATTTTACACAACGTGTTTTTGAATCTTCCATTTCCTGTCCACAAGTTTTTAAGGCGGTAAGTAGAAGGTGACAGGGGTGACAGGTAGACCTGTCATACAGCCCCCCCCCCACACAGACACACACTCCAACCTGACCTAGTCAGGTCAAAGTTCAATGTGTTGGAAGTCTGTTAGAGCAACAATTCAAGGTAGTGTCTGTGTCATTTGAGAGACAACGTCAAACTAGCATACTCTAGGACAGGGGTCGGCGAACAGGGGGAAATTACCCCATTTGGGGTAAAGAAGAACACTTGGTGGGTAATGCAAACGCATTGAAGGCATACATAATCTGCTAGAGTCCGCTCCTTTGGGGGTGACGTCAACAAGAAATTTTATATTTTGGGTATAGGCCAACCCCTGCTCTAGGACTAGGCAACACCACGGGTCTAGGCAACACCACGGGTCTAGGCAACACCACGGGTCTAGGCAACACCACGGGTCTAGGCAACACCACGGGTCTAGGCAACACCACGGGTCTAGGCAACACCACAGGTCTAGGCAACTACTCGGGACTATATAGGAAACACCACATAAATCTTAATAACACAATCAGCTCTGGAAACACGTCGCGTTTTGAACCTGTTCTCGATCCAGAGTGTCCAACCCTTGATTTATTGAACTAGTTATAGTTAATCGAGGGTCATAACAGTTCAATAATTTCATTTTATAATTTTTTTCAGCTAAGATTTGTCTTAACACCCTAGGCAGGTCAAGCAGGTCAAGCCAGTATGGGAATGACTTAACGCTAGTTTACTCAATTATATGAATAAATTAAAACTAGTTTATACAATTATAGGATTAGGTTATCAAACTAATATCCACATAGTATATATATATATATGTTATAAAGAGTTCTATCAATAGGAATAGATTATCACGTCATTGAGTGTACTGAGAAATGTGTAAGAGTAGAGTGTAAACTATCATTGGTGACGCCGTTATAGTTATCCAATGAATGACCAAATCGTGTTTGTATGTCGTTATATTGTCATGTTAATATTTCATATGTAATAATGTAATATGGACTATGAAATTATTTGTATCATAGCTATTCGGTATGAACGACATGATATCTGAATCCTTAGACGTTTAACCAATTCATTCAGTCAATCACCAAGTACTGTACAATGAAGGCGATGCGCTCTATCACCAAGTACTGTACAATGAAGGCGATGCGCTCTATCACCAAGTACTGTACAATGAAGGCGATGCGCTCTATCACCAAGTACTGTACAATGAAGGCGATGCGCTCTATCACCAAGTACTGTACAATGAAGGCGATGCGCTCTATCACCAAGTACTGTACAATGAAGGCGATGCGCTCTATCACCAAGTACTGTACAATGAAGGCGATGCGCTCTATCACCAAGTACTGTACAATGAAGGCGATGCGCTCTATCACCAAGTACTGTACAATGAAGGCGATGCGCTCTATCACCAAGTACTGTACAATGAAGGCGATGCGCTCTATCACCAAGTACTGTACAATGAAGGCGATGCGCTCTATCACCAAGTACTGTACAATGAAGGCGATGCGCTCTATCACCAAGTACTGTACAATGAAGGCGATGCGCTCTATCACCAAGTACTGTACAATGAAGGCGATGCGCTCTATCACCAAGTACTGTACAATGAAGGCGATGCGCTCTATCACCAAGTACTGTACAATGAAGGCGATGCGCTCTATCACCAAGTACTATACAATGAAGGCGATGCGCCCTATCACCAAGTACTGTACAATGAAGGCGACGCGCCCTATTGTTAGCACTATTTAAATGTGTCTGCTTTCAACTTAACAAGTGATTGCATGGTGGCACACAGTCCGTTGTACTTTATTATTGAAATGTTCAACATTTAAAACAACTCTGGGTCCCATGCGCCGTGTCTGCTTGAAGACACTGTTAAAGTTAGTAGAACAAAATGATAAAAGGTCAATATGTATATGAACTCAATGGGAATCTCAGCACTAGTTTGGTCAGGAGTACATCAACGGGACATACTCTGTGCACGTTGGAGAACCAGTCGATTTTTTAAAGTTTAGAACCACTGGGGTTGTCCCCGAATTAAAGGAGATCTGTAATTTCCTTCAGTCTTTTTCAGAACAACAAAGGTCGTTTTCCCTTAATGACGTCACACTGCTGCCAACCTTCCCCCCTCCCCACAAAGGTCGTTTTCCCTTAATGACGTCACACTGCTGCCAACCTTCCCCCCTCCCCACAAAGGTCGTTTTCCCTTAATGACGTCACACTGCTGCCAACCTTCCCCCCTCCCCATGCCGAAACATCCGGGTATCTGGCACGCCGCCCATCAAACAAGTCACCTTCATTCGCCCCATTGTCATGACAGGTGTGCTCCACAATCTCAATAACTTCTTACTCCAGTCACTGCTAGAGCATTAGACAAGCACAGCCGGGATAACACAGCCCTACTACACCCGATAACACACAGCCCTACATACACAGCCGTGGATAACACACAGCCCTACATACACAGCCGTGGATAACACACAGCCCTACATACACTGCCGTGCATAATAAGGCCGCTTATAACACAGCAGTGTACAACATGCAAAAATGCCATGAGCAAAATGCACACAGCTTTTTAAATCACAACTAGTGCAACGCTGAACTAAACAAACACAGCTTTTCATAACAGAACCACTTTACACAAAGAACCGATACTCGAACTTAAAAATATACAGCACAGGACACTAATAACGTTCTTTGACGTTTTAACGAAATGTGGTTGGTCCTCCATGGCCACATTTTTATGAGAAGCGCTGTGAGCCCAGCTATTAGCTGTGATGTAGCACTATTTAAATTATCAAATTACTTTTATTATACATATTACCTTACATATTATACAATTTTTGGTCAAGGAGGGGTGTGGAGTTAAAGTGTCACGTCGTTAAGTGTCACGTCGTTAGATGTCAGTGTCACGTCGTTAGATGTCAGTGTCTCGTCGTTAGATGCCAGTGTCACGTCGTTAGATGCCAGTGTCACGTCGTTAGATCCCAGTGTCACGTCGTTAGATGTCATTGTCACGTCGTTAGATGCCAGTCACGTCGTTAGATGCCAGTGTCATGGCGAAAGATGCCAGTGTCACGGCGTAAGATGTCAGCGCCACGGCGTAAGATGTCAGCGCCACGACGTAAGATGTCAGCGCCACGACGTAAGATGTCATTGCCATTGCGTAAGATGTCAGTGCCACGGCGTAAGATGTCAGTGTCACGGCGTAAGATGTCAGTGTCACGGCGTAAGATGCCAGTGTCCTGGGGTAAGATGCCTTTGTCATGGTGTAAGATGTCAGCATCACGGCGTAAGATGTCAGCGTCATGGCCTAAGATGCCAGTGTCACGGCGTAAGATGTCAGTGTCATGGCGTAAGATGCCGTTTAATTTCAAGTGTCAAAACACTGGTGTTACTGTAGACTGTGCTGTACGTCTTATTGGTCACATCGACGGACAGTTGAATGAAATGATGCACCATGGGTGATACAAGTAGTTTGTACCAAGTACATGGGTGGGACAAGTACATGGGTGATACAAGTACATGGGTGATACAAGTACATGGGTGATACAAGTACATGGGTGATACAAGTACATGGGTGATACAAGTACATGGGTGATACAAGTACATATGTGATACAAGTACATATGTGATACAAGTACATATGTGATACAAGTACATATGTGATACAAGTACATATGTGATACAAGTAGTGTGTACCAAGTACATGGCTTGGGTTGTGTGCACCTGGCAGCAGTACATGTAATCATAACGTTGTGGTATGGGAATGAGAATGTGCTCAGATAAGAGAAATGCTCATCTGCCTGCACCTAACATGTGATTCTTGACACGTGCTTTCTGTCCATAGCGTGTATATTTAGATGGATAATTGAAGGGTTCACACCCAAAACCTAGAGCTAATTATAGAACGATAGTAATCAAAAGTTACTGTGTAACATTCTAAAAACCTTGTAACATATTTCCCGCTCATTGGGGCGGTCACCAAGTGAAGACTCATCTGTTTATTTTACCCTCCCCCCTCCCCACCAGAGACAGTACGGCGTCTCGTGTCCTACATTCACGGTTTAAAGTGCTCATCACGTCTGCAATGTGGCTTTCTAATCACACTTGCTCTTATTAAAGTAAAGTACTTTCTTTAGACTTGAACTTTTGCACTTTTAACAACAAAGTATTTCAGTAGACGGGCGAAGAATTGGCTATCACGTGACTTTAAACATCTCACATTTTATTTTAATTAGTTATTCAAAAAGCCACGCCCACATACTTTTGGCACTGACCACGCCTATACCCCTCATTATGCTAACCCGGCCCACACATGTATTCTCCTGATCGCTGACCACTTCTTTATGTTGGTTTTTCGAGCAAAATAATCGATTAATATGTGATTTATTATCTCAAAGATCGATGAAAATTTGACATACTATTTCCGATAACTGGTAAAAAAAGGTCATCTAATATGTCAAGTGTAAAAAACAAAATGTTAAAAAAAATGTAATTTTGCACAACTTTAGTTTACTCAGATTAATGTTTTTTTAAAAAAAGACAACTATGTTGTTGGCCGATAAATAAACGAATGACAACAAATTGTGTGAACACCGCTTGGGTTTGCCTGCTAGACGTCATCAAAATGTGAACAGAATTAGCCACAGAATTAGCCACAGAATTAGTCACAGAATTCGTGTACTCAGTTTTAATAGTTAGATCTGTACAAATATTGGACAGACTTTGATCATTTTCAATGGGTTGTTCTATGAAACAAGCAACTTATTCCAGTGTTTAATATATCACAGCTGAATGTACAATCATTATCTGTGGAAGTTAATATTAAAAATCGAGTTATTTGTTGCAATTGTGATCTTAAACTCAGTGGAATCCTCGGTCATTATGAAAGCCGGATATCAGTTCAATTTACAACCAAATCAGCTTCAATAAACTGTAGGTCTTGGTTTGATGGCCGGATATCTGTTCAATTTACAACCAAATCAGTTTCAATAAACTCTGTAGGTCTTAGTTTGAGGGCAACATTTGGGCCATGGAACCATTTAATCTAAAGGGCACATTGGAACACGGGCTGTTTACATTCTGAGGCGCTCTTCGGGGATTCCCACGGGAACACTTGGAAGTCTTGATTGCTGTGACAAAGTCAGGGTTAATGCCGCCCGGGGCGGGACATTTTTTTCGGCCCTTCCTAGAAAAAGCGCCCACCTCTTCCCCACGCTACTGCCGAGTTGGTATTGAGTAACAAATTGAAATAAACGTAAAGAATGTTGATCTTTCTATTGAAAGCTGTCTTCAGTGTGGACGCTGCCAGTCAGTAGCGTGAATGTGGTATACATGACTGCCGTTAAGACATGAACATTCTCATGTGTGGGTTTATGTTCAACTGAAACATGGGTGACCTCCCTCCCCCCTCCTATTGTTATTGAAACTGTGCGCGTGAGGTTCTACAGGAATGAGTTGAATACCGGGCAACGTGTCGTGTGTTGGTCAGTTGAACGTTTTCAGGCAACGTGTCATGTGTTGGTCAGTTGAACGTTTTCAGGCAACGTGTCGTGTGTTGGTCAGTTGAACGTTTTCAGGCAACGTGTCATGTGTTGGTCAGTTGAACGTTTTCAGGCAACGTGTCATGTGTTGGTCAGTTGAACGTTTTCAGGCAACAGCAACGTGTCATGTGTTGGTCAGTTGAACGTTTTGTGGTTAAATGACATTTCTTGGCTGATGAAATTGACAATTTTTTGGTGATATAGGCGACGCTATGTAGATGTACGTATTTGGCTTAATTACAACTCTAAGAGATGTAACGTTAAAAGTGATGTTGTAGGATTAACGTTAACAGTGATGTTGTAGGATTAACGTTAACAGTGATGTTGTAGGATTAACGTTAACAGTGATGTTGTAGGATTAACGTTAACAGTAATATTGTCAGATGACAATTGTGTTAAACTTAAGCACTTTTTTCATAGCCTAATATCTAGTTCTGTGTTCGATGGTGATGCAAATCTTGTACTTGTGCTTAACACGTTATGGCCGTTACTGTCTTGAAGCGTGCACCTGTCAAACTCGTTACCTTCCAGGTGGCCTACTTACTGGCCTACGTGCTACTTAAGTTTGACCTACCACAAATTCACTTAATTGTAAGTGAAATGACAAGGTCATCATGACTTTGTGAGGCCCACAGCGCACACACCCTAGCGGATGTGTTTCCTACAACTGAGGCCCATTAGACTAATTACGCTGCTTGCGTGGCACAGGAAGTAGTCGTAAATTTTCTGTTGTCTTAATGAGTGACCCTATCACGCCTGCCCCCCCCCCACACACACACATCCCACGGTGTAACATTTAGGGCCGCACAGCGCACAGACATATGTGTCCAAACAGATGAGACTCAACGTCACAACATGTTGAACTTACTGTATATAAACACTCAACATTTCAACAACAGTTTCCACGGCAGCGCAGATATCTAACCGACGCCGCGCAGCGGTTTAGAATTTCCGCGCAGTAAATTTGGTAAAATATAGCACAAAAATGGGTTTTGTGCAATTATGCACACGAGATTTTTTTACTTTGCACACGGAATAACGAACCTTAGAGGGAACATTGATCGCGCATGCGTAGCATGTATTAATGAATTCACACCGCGCGATACTAAAGTGTGTGAGTACAGCAGTTGCTACCATTCAGTGAACAATTCACGCAATAAATATATACTGTCACTGTTGTGAGTTGTAACTGAGCTGCCAATTGGCCAACCGAAAACAATGTGAAAACTAAAAACTCAAACTGAAAACTAAAAATTAAAATGACTAAATTAACATTATGTGCTTAATATATATATTGTGTTTCATCTTGAACTTATGGAACTATTACTTTTTCTAATGTTATTATTTTACATTTCAATGATTCAATATGAGTATATGTCATCATGGTCATGTCTATAGTAATGAACAGTCGAGTGACTCCACTCACCTAAGTCAAGTGATGTAGTACGTTATTTTGTTTCTTATTATCTCACTTCATAAATCCGGCAAGTCTGAGTCCGGCTCCGGCCGGATTTCAAAAAATTGAATCCGGTACACCCGTCTTCCAAACGTACTGTTTACACATTGAAGAAAAACAGCATACAGCTTACAAAATTATAACACACAAAGACAGCTACACAATCATAATACACAAAGACAGCTTACACAATCATGAATTACGGACACTTCGACCCCGGACGGTTCGACCCTGCCAGTTCGACCACATGACGTTTCGTCCCCAGGACGTTTCGACCCCGGTCGGTTCGACCACGGATGATTCGACCCCGGATGATTCGACCACAGGACGTTTCGACCCCAGGACGTTTCGTCCCCGGACGTTTCGACCCTTTCATTTCTACACCGTGAAATGATTTTTATTTTTTCTTTGTTGTTTTTTTTGTTGTTTTTTTTTAAACATTTTTTAAATATTAATTTTCGGTATATTATCAATTACAAAATTAAAAACAGTATCTCAACTCCTATCCCAAACTAAACACACTTAATTTATTATTGGGTTTTAAAAATGTATATATTTAAGTCGTTCAAAGATTTTCACTGTGATAACAAAAACAAACGAAATTGCTTTTTTTTTAAATTAATTTTTTATTTTATAAAAATTCTTCTTATTAAAGGTGATGACATGCTGAACGCAGGCGCTGAAACCAATACAAACCCCTCGCCCTTTGCATTCACTTCTGTTTCTTCAGTAATACTGATTTTAATAAGACGTACAAAGTTGTCAGTATTTAAAGTTCATAAATTTCAATCGTTAATACCGCCGCCTAGCAGACAACATTCAAGCTGCTGGACCCGTGTGACCGGACTGAACGTTACGTCATTGTTGTTTACATTTCGTCCGAGGGTTTCATAATCCCATGTTACGAAGGCTACACTCAGTGACCACCACAGCAAGCCGTGTGCTGGCAGCGGGTAAATAGAGTCAGTGGGGGCAGAGAGAATGTAGGCACCTTTAGAAAGGACTATCTGACCACATTGCCTTTGTTTTGTCCGATTACATCAGACGGGGTGGAGTAGGATAGGTTTGGAAGGTCTTTCTACCTCAGAGGGAATGGTGCATTCATCACAATCACGAAATCGCGTTGAATATTGACTGGTTGTCAATAACAATTTCAAACTGTATTTAATTTTTAATGGATAATAATTTTAATCTAAATTATTTTTATACCAAAATTTAATTTTAATAATAATAAATTTTAAAAAGTATATTTAAAAAATATATTAAAAAAAATTATGCGGTGTAGATACGAAGGGGTCGAACTGTCCGGGGTCGAAGTGTCCGACCACCCACAATCATAATACACAAAGACAGCTTACACAATCATAAAACACAATCACAAAGACACCTTACACAATCATAATACACAAAGATATCTTACACAATCATAAGACACAAAGACAGCTTACACAATCATAATACACAAAGACAGCTTACACAATCATAATACACAAAGACAGCTTACACAATCATGATACACAAAGACAGCTTACACAATCATAATACACAAAGACAGCATACACAATCATACTACACAAAGACAGCTTACACAATCATAATACACAAAGACAGCTTACACAATCATAATACACAAAGACAGCTTACACAATCATAATACACAAAGATAGTCTTGAGTAAAGTTTTACTAAGACTTATGCATGTCACGAACTAACATTTTGGTACAAGAACAGCAGAACTCGATGGGTTATTTGTATATCGCTACTTATTCAGTGATGGGTGAACTTGTGTGACAGATGTCAGTAGATGGTGAACGTGTGTGACAGATGTCAGTAGATGGTGAACGTGTGTGACAGATGTCAGTAGATGGTGAACTTGTGTGATAGATGTCAGTAGATGGTGAACTGTGTGATAGATGTCAGTAGATGGTGATTTTGTGTGATAGATGTCAGTAGATGGTGAACTTGTGTGATAGATGTCAGTAGATGGTGAACTTGTGGATAGATGTCAGTAGATGGTCAACTTGTGAGATAGATGTCAGTAGATGGTCAACTTGTGAGATAGATGTCAGTAGATGGTGAACTTGTGTGACATGTCAGTAGATGGTGAATTTGTGAGATAGATGTCAGTAGATGGTGAACTTGTGTGATAGATGTCAGTAGAGGGTGAACTTCTGTGATAGATGTCAGTAGATGGTGAACTTGTGTGATAGATGTCAATAGAGGGTGAACTTGTGTGACAGATGTCAGTAGATGGTGAACTTTTCCCCAGCAAATACACACCCCACACACACACAAAACGTAATTTTTTGTGGGGGAAAACCCTCTTCAATTCCAAAGCCAGTATTGTTGCACTGGGAGCCATACATTTAGTAAACTTGTCTCTCACCACACCACACAGGGAAGCTCCTCTTGGTTTACTGTTATTTCACCTGATGCTAATATTTGGTGAACTGACTTCTGGCTCGGAGTATTGTTGGGTGGCGCAAACCTCGTATTAGTTAGCAAACCGCGTATTAGTTTACAAACCTTCGTATTGGTTAAAAATAAAAACTCTTAATGGTTAGCAACCCTTGTATTGCAGGACCGCTACACTCATGTCCCTACTATTGGGTTCGGTATGTGTTACTATCCATCGGATTAATAAACTTATCAGTTAGAGATTAGCATATGTCTTATCACAGAGATCATGTGCGTATACTTGAAATGTTAGAAGTGCTGCAGATAAAACAGCAAGTCTATGGACAGTGATAAGTCTTGCAATGTGCCCTTAAATGTTTTACAAATGAAAATATCTATTTCTATGGGACAAATTGTTATGTTTGGAATAATATTTTGACACAAGAAATGTGGTAAATGAGTTTATTCACGAGTAACAAAAATCTGAAATATATATTATATGGACATCCACAATTTCAAGTCGTGTGTAAACAAACAGCGTCACTTGACGCACTACTTTAACACCATCCACTTAGTGTAGTAGCTAAATCTCCTTTAAAGAAAATCTTACCCCAATATAACAATAGGTAACTCTCACCTGTCTATAACAATAGATAACTCAACTCTCACCTGTGTATAACAATAGGTAACTCTCACCTGTGTATAACAATATGTAACTCTCACCTGTGTATAACAATAGGTAAGTCTCACCTGTGTATAACAATATGTAACTCTCACCTGTGTATAACAATACAACTGTGACGACCGTATTTAAAGCCATGTCTCCGTGTGTGTCCGTCCACTCGTCGCTACTTAAATCCAAACAAGAATTGTCTTCTCGTTGTTCTGCTTCAACTACTACAGCAAATCTGAACCAAGCGCACGACGAGTGCTTTTATTATCTTATCAAACCGAGAGAGAGTGCAAACTTTCGATGGAACTAATGCGGGCTTGAATTGTTGGTGATCGAATCCATCGCCCCCTCGGCACGCACGCCTGTGGTCGTAGTCCGTGGGACCCGAGAATGTCGTGAAGGTGAAGTCGTGGTGGGTTTAAGGCCCGGACTTGAGCTGCGTTCACCTCTGACAGCAGTGAAGATTTTGTCATGTGACGTAGACGCGGAGTATCAGCGCCTCTCGCTACGTCTTACAACTTGAGTCCCTACGAGGCGTTGTTTGTTGAGTCAAGGGTGTGAACCAACAAAAGGCGGATGGTGGGTGGGGTTACCGAGACAACGAGAAGATAACATCAGTGGATCAAAGATAACATCAGTGGATCAAAGATAACATCAGTGGATCAAAGATAACATCAGTGGATCAAAGATAACATCAGTGGATCAAAGATAACATCAGTGGATCAAAGATAACATCAGTGGATCAAAGATAACATCAGTGGATTAAATATAACATCAGTGGATCAAAGATAACATCAGTGGATCAAAGATAACATCAGTGGATCAAAAATAACATCAGTGGATCAAAGATAACATCAGTGGATCAAAGATAACATCAGTGGATCAAAGATAACATCAGTGGATCAAAGATAACTTCAGTGGATCAAAGATAACATCAGTGGATCAAAGATAACATCAGTGGATCAAAACATTGAGTCAACTGTGTGAATTTGTTAGATACAGACCACCTAATGGAAGAGACTAAAGAAGAGTTTTGGTATAAAAATAATGATAATGATAAAGAGCTCGTGCAATATTTTCATTAAAGGCTCATTAGATGTTATTTGGTAGAAATTGTTTGATGGTGGGAATATGTTAATGGTGGGATTAGGTCATTGTTGGTGTTTAGTTTAGTCGGACTAATAGTCACTGAGTCCTTTTATTCGACTTGACTGCTCTCTAACAAACTGCACCACCGGCTCGTTGGGAACAGCCTGTGATACCATTGTATCAAATTATGTTAACTAGACGCCCAGCGCGTAGCATACGCCACAGACTTGCTCCTGTAGAGTGCAAAGAAAGTGGATAAAGAACGGACATAAACTACAGCACGAAGAAATCAAAACAACGCGAGTGAACGTCGGTTGGGGGTGGGGGGGGACGGACTGCCAACTCATTGTTGGTTTCGAGACATTTGCAGGCGAAATTCGGTATACCCCTAACTACTATGAAGTCAGCTATAAAACGATAATCGGTTTAAAATCGGAGTTACATAATCGATAATTGGTTTTCAACACATTAAAAAAAACAACAACAACAACACGCAATTAACAACCGTAAATATGACTAATCCTCGCTAAGGTCGGCCAATCACAGTTTATGTTTAAAGGGTGGTAGTAATAAATGGGAGGCGGGAAACAACAACCGCATGTCTTCACGTTTACTCGCTATTTTTTATTTACTTAGTGCTGCTTTTTGTGTCTGTACTCTCACCACCCCCCCAAACCGTTATTTGCACTGTCTATGTTGAGCAAGTCTGCGGCGTATGCTACGCCGCAGGTCTCTCCAGAGTTCCTTCTTTTCATTCACTTACAGCCGTTTGCCCAAATCCACCCCAATTTGACAACTGTGTCTTTCAGGAAGTCTTCACCCGCCACTAAATCATTAGCGGCGTAAGCTACGCCGCGGGTCAGCTAGTGTTGGCAATAAAGGGGTAAAGAACGGGCACAGAAAATTTTTTTTTAAAAATGTTTTCGCTGGGGCTTGAACCCAAGACACTACGAATCTCACGTTATTCTGTGAAAGACAATGCAAGTGAACGCAAGGACAATTGTTGGTCTCGAGACATTGGTCGACCCCAGCGAGGGTCATTCGTCATGCTCGGTTGCACGTACTTGCGTGGTGTCTCGCATGGTCCCACGAAGAGAATTATATATATATAGATACTATTGCAAATATTGATGTGTTTATAAGAAGTGAGGTTTCTTTAACTCTTTAACTAATCACATTTTAAGCAATCAGTTAAATCAAACAAAAAGTAACCAGGGAATTAAAATGCGGCAATAATGTGAGAACCTCGGGTCAAGCAGTGTGATTGTGACGTGATTGTGAATGGATTGTGACGTGTTTGTGACGTGATTGTGAATGTATGGTGACGTGATTGTGAATGGATTGTGACGTGATTGTGAATGGATTGTGACGTGTTTGTGACGTGATTGTGAATGTATGGTGACGTGATTGTGAATGGATTGTGACGTGATTGTGAATGGATTGTGACGTGATTGTGACGCCTGGTTCCACATCTCAGTAATCAACTGTATAATGTCCTGGCTGTAGTTTCATGGTGAAATTGTCGACTACTTACACACCACACCACGTAGTCCCACCCCACACCACGTAGTCCCACCCCACACCACATAGTCCCACCCCACACCACATAGTCCGACCCCACATGACGTAGTCCCACCCCACACCACGTAGTCCCGCCCCACACCACGTAGTCCCACCCCACACGACGTAGTCCCACCCCACACCACGTAGTCCCACCCCACACCACGTAGTCCCACCCCACACCACGTAGTCCCACCCCACACCACGTAGTCCCACCCCACACCACGTAGTCCCACCCCACACCACGTTGTCCCACCCCACACCACGTTGTCCCACCCCACACCACGTTGTCCCACCCCACACCACGTAGTCCCACCCCACACCACGCAGTCCCAACCCACACCACGCAGTCCCACCCCACACCACGCAGTCCCACCCCACACCACGCAGTCCCACCCCACACTACGCAGCCCCACCCCACACCACGCAGTCCCACCCCACAACACGCAGTCCCACCCCACACCACGCAGTCCCACCCCACACCACGCAGTCCCACCCCACCCCACGCAGTCCCACCCCACACCACGCAGTCCCACCCCACACCACGCAGTCCCACCCCACACCACGCAGTCCCACCCCACACCACGCAGTCCCACCCCACACCACGCAGTCCCACCCCACACCACGTAGTCCCACCCCACACCACGTAGTCCCACCCCACACCACGCAGTCCCAACCCCACACCACGTAGTCCCACCCCACACCACGTAGTCCCACCCCACACCACGTAGGTCCACCCCACACCACGTAGGTCCACTCCACAGCACGTAGTCAGCTTCACAGTGAATGCTCTCAAGTCACTTACAAAGCCTATAACATTAACATATAACATTTCTTGAACTACATCCCCCCCCAACTAATACATCAACTCCTTTACATATCACCTCGCTTACACATCACATCGCTTACACATCACATCGCTTACACATCACATCGCTTACACATCACATCGCTTACACATCACATCGCTTACACTTCACGTCGCTTACACATCACATCGCTTACAAATTATTTCCTGTATTTGTTACCCCACTTACACCACACCTTCCAAACACGTAATATCTCCTACCGTATATCCTCGAGTATAAGTTCAGTTTTTCTTCAAAATTTTAATGTCAAAATCAGGGTTTCGATTTATACACGCGTAACTCATTTTATACATTTTTATCAACTCGATAAATGCTTTTTACGTGACAAATTAGGTGGTCGACATAAACTCGAATCACTACGGTATAATTTATATCGCTATTTAGTCTTGGGTGTCACTGACCAGGCAGTGCCATATTTGCTGACGTATACTGTCCTATAAGATCGTCCAGGCAGTGCCATATTTGCTGACCTATACTGTCCTATAAGATCGACCAGGCAGTGCCATATTTGCTGACCTATACTGTCCGAGAAGATCGACCAGGCAGTGCCATATTTCCCAGGTCCAGGATGTTACAAACGGAGAGTGTTGTAACGATAAGGAGAGGGATGGGAGATTGCCGCTGTACCAATGAGTAGTCCACAGAAATAATGTGGGTGAGATATGTTTAATAGACAACGCTACCATCGAGTAATATTCTGCAATGCAAGTCTTGTCAACTGATCCTACCATCAAGTACAAAACTGGAGTGTGTGTCTTGTCAACTAATGCTACCATCAAGTACAATACTGGAGTGTCTGTCTTGTCAATTATTGCTACCATCAAGTACAATACTGGAGTGTGTGTCTTGTCAACTATTGCTACCATCAAGTACAAAACTGGAGTGTCTGTCTTGTCAATTATTGCTACCATCAAGTACAATACTGGAGTGTGTGTCTTGTCAACTATTGCTACCATCAAGTACAATACTGGAGTGTGTGTCTTGTCAACTATTGCTACCATCAAGTACAATACTGGAGTGTGTGTCTTGTCAACTATTGCTACCATCAAGTACAATACTGGAGTGTGTGTCTTGTCAACTATTGCTACCATCAAGTACAATACTGGAGTGTGTGTCTTATCAACTATTGCTCCCATCAAGTACAATACTGGAGTGTGTGTCTTATCAACTATTGCTCCCATCAAGTACAATACTGGAGTGTGTGTCTTATCAAACTGAGCTGATGTTAATTTCATCTATGGCTGCAGTCCTTCTGGGGCTGGTTATTTCTAAAATGTGTTTCTAACAACTCTTAGTTAGGTGCCCTTTCGGTTGGAACTCATGAAGTGCCGGGGGGAGGGCACACAAGGGAATGAGTGTGTGTAGGGGGGGGTGTTTGTGATAGCGATATCGTCCACGCCTGGGTTTAGACGCTGCAAGTCCCGCCAAGATGTCTGCCTCACTGTGAACTCCGCGGGGATGGTGCACGGCCCTCGGCAATTCCTCCCCCTCCCCTCCCTCTTCTGTTTATGTCCTCGTGTAAACTGTTGACTTGACTGGGTGGCCATGGTCTGGTCTGGTCAAGATTTGGTCTGGTCTCATTCTCCAGGAGACCTGGTCTCATTCGCCAGGAGACCCTTGCAGACACGTGCAACATAACACCAGGCACTTTTATCGTCCTCTCCTTGTAAGCTAGTGAAGCCCTAACAACTGGAGACAGGGTTGTGCATGGTTTTCTCGCTACCTGAGGTTGATGTAACTGAAAGAATTGAATGGAGTTCTAACAAAATCAGTTTACCATCATTTTCTTGAAAGGACGAACTGCAGAAAATAATAATTTCTTCCATTTCATTAACGATTCAAAATATCTTCAAAACTTTCATTCCTTGTTGTATCAACTTTACACTGCATATGACGTCATAAGATAACACAAAAGACTCTCTGAAACTATAATAAAAATAATAAAAATTACACTTACGTCTTACGTATTTCGCTAGCAAATAATGATGAAAAAGTTAATTTTTATTTTTAAAAAATGCTGCGTAGACTTTCTTTCCGTAATTCATTTAAAGAAATTATAAATTATTTTCAGCGTAATTTTGAAAATTAATATACATAATTCCCGTTGTCTGTATATATGTATGTATGTATGGAATAATGCTGTTAGGTGGCGCTGTGATCGATTTTCTATAAAAATATTATATGCCGTCATTGTTGTTTGTATACTGATATTATATGACGTCATTGTTTTAGGCGTATATTTTAATTATTATAAAATAATTTGTGTGCATTATTCCATACATACATACAGACAACGGGAATTATGTATATTGATGAAATACGTTGTGTACATTACAGCAAGTTTAATATTTCGTATTTATCAAACAAGGATAAGTTACTTGTGTTAATTATGTACATTGATTCCCGTTGTCTGTATGGATGTAAGTGCTGTTAGGTGGCGCTGCGATCGATTTTGTATAAAAATATTACATGACGTCATTGTTTTAGCTTATATTTTATTTTTTTGAAAAGGGAACGATGTAAAAATAGAATTTGAGGATTTATAATTATTATGAAACTAGACGCCCCGCGGCGTAGCATAAGCCGCAGACTTGCTCATGGAGAGTGCAAATAAAGTGTAGAAAGAACGGACACAAACTACAGCACGAAGAAATCAAAATAACGCGAGTGAACGTCGGTTAATAAATGGGAGGCGGGTAACAACAACCTCAGTGTGCATGTCTATACGTTTACTCGCTATTTTTTATTTACTTAGTGCTGCTTTTTGTGTCTGTACTCTCACCCCCCCCCCAACCGTTTTTTGCACTGTCTATGATGAGCAAGTTTACGGCGTATTCTATGCCACGGGTCTCTCCAGAATTCCTTCTTTTCATTCACTTACAGCCGTTTGCCCAAACCCACCCCATTTTGACAACTGTGTCTTTCGGGAAGTCTCCCCCCGTCATTAGCGGCGTATGCTACGCCGCGGGTCAGCTAGTAAGTCATAATTCACTCTATGAGCCCAACTTACGTCAACTATAAATAAATAAACCCCCACAGAAGATTCCTCATATCTTCACTAAATGTGATTCTCAAAAATACCAACAACGTAATCTTGAGAAATTAGAAACGGAGCAGCATTTACTAGAGTATGGACAATGTCATTTACTAGAGAATGGACAGTGTCATTTACTAGAGTATGGACAATGTCATTTACTAGAGTATGGACAATGTCATTTACTAGAGTATGGACAATGTCATTTACTAGGGTATGGACAATGTCAACTTTTTACAAAATAAATAAATACAATATCTCAAATAACAGCAGCCATGTTTTCTATTTTGATTTGTTAAAACTGAATCTCCTGCTTGAATCCATTTTTTTGTCTGTGGAGCAGACGGTACTATCGTGTATGCCCGCCGGTATTCTTCAGGGTTGCTTTACTCGCTCTTGTACATTTTAGACGCAATAAAGTTGGGTTACTATAAGCTGAACATTATTCATTCCCTTTTCAAAATGTCATATTGAATTCTCATTTTACGGAAAAAAACTTATTTTTATTAATTTATCAGATTTTGTGTAAATGTGAGATTTAAAAAAAATGATTCTCTTGCATAATATACACAGGTTATCTTTTTTAATATTTTGGGAAAATTAATAACACGAGGATCATTGCAATGCAGAGATCCTCTATACTCTATATTCTATAGCATCATATATTATATATTTACGCTCAATTATCGCTGACTGTGGCCTAACGCTAAATCATAATCCTTTTGGTTTCCAGATTAACATTAACCAAACAACGCACGAACCTATGACGTCAGCATTTGTGTTGTAAACAGTGCTGACTGACTCAAAGAGTTATTTTTTTTGGTGCAGTAATTTGATGCGCTGCTTTCTAAAATTACTTTACAAATCGTGTGGTGATTAGCACTGTAAAAAAATATTATATACATACTTTGTGTACATTTCAGGAATATTTCGTATTTATCATACGAGGATAAGTTACTTGGGCTTTTGCAAAACTTATTATAAAATACTTTGTGTACATTTAAGAAAGTTTAATATTACGTATTTATCATACAAGGACAAGTTAGTTGGGGTTTTGAAAAAGGTGGGCGCCGTAGGCGCCCTTAAAAAAGGTGGCGCCGCAGCACAAACTAGTCTAATATACTATCTGTGCAAGCACAAACTAGTCTAATATACTATATGTGCAAGCACAAACTAGTCTAATATACTATATGTGCAAGCACAGACTAGTCTAATATACTATATGTGCAAGCACAAACTAGTCTAATATACTATATGTGCAAGCACAGACTAGTCTAATATACTATATGTGCAAGCACAAACTAGTCTAATATACTATATGTGCAAGCACAAACTAGTCTAATATACTATATGTGCAAGCACAGACTAGTCTAATATACTATATGTGCAAGCACAAACTAGTCTAATATACTATATGTGCAAGCACAGACTAGTCTAATATACTATATGTGCAAGCACAGACTAGTCTAATATACTATATGTGCAAGCACAAACTAGTCTAATATACTATATGTGCAAGCACAGACTAGTCTAATATACTATATGTGCAAGCACAAACTAGTCTAATATACTATATGTGCAAGCACAAACTAGTCTAATATACTATATGTGCAAGCACAAACTAGTCTAATATACTATATGTGCAAGCACAAACTAGTCTAATATACTATATGTGCAAGCACAAACTAGTCTAATATACTATATGTGCAAGCACAAACTAGTCTAATATACTATATGTGCAAGCACAAACTAGTCTAATATACTATATGTGCAAGCACAAACTAGTCTAATATACTATATGTGCAAGCACAAACTAGTCTAATATACTATATGTGCAAGCACAGACTAGTCTAATATACTATATGTGCAAGCACAAACTAGTCTAATATACTATATGTGCAAGCACAAACTAGTCTAATATACTATATGTGCAAGCACAGACTAGTCTAATATACTATATGTGCAAGCACAAACTAGTCTAATATACTATATGTGCAAGCACAAACTAGTCTAATATACTATATGTGCAAGCACAAACTAGTCTAATATACTATATGTGCAAGCACAAACTAGTCTAATATACTATATGTGCAAGCACAGACTAAAGTTCCACGCTCAACAAGGTCAATATGATCTTTGATTCACGCTAAGATCACCAAGTGTTGCATGCACTTTATTGAACGGCTTTTGAAATGTGCATTAAAATAACTGCAGCTCTCGGCTTAGTAATATGTGTCGTCTGACCGTCTGTAGTCTTTGATGAACTTGTAAAATAGTTCAGAAATATGAACTTGTAAAATAGTTCAGAAATATGAACTTGTAAAATAGTTCAGAAATATGAACTTGTAAAATAGTTCAGAAATATGAACTTGTAAAATAGTTCAGAAATATGAACTTGTAAAATAGTTCAGAAAGTAAAATCCGGCCGGAGGCCGAGCCGGAGCTGGATTTGTAAAGATGGCCAGATTCCGGATTTGCAGGAGCCGGAGCCGAAATCCGAAATCCCCCCCCCCACCTAATGAAAATAGAAATTATACAAGATTGTAAGTCCGTGACGTCAATTAAACATGTCTCCTTGCACACACACACACTCATGTGCACGCACACACACAAACGCACACACACACACACACACTCACGTGCACGCACACACACACACACACTCACGTTCACACACACACACGCGCGCACACACACACACACCACAGTTTCAATTTTTCAAAGTAAAGCATTTGTTTGTGTGCGTGTCAGGAATGTCTGAGATTATTTTCATTGAGGGAGCGGTCATTGTATCAACCGAGTTATTTTGTGACAGCCGTTAAATATCGATACCGATAGATACGATACGGACGAAGAGTGGGCGGGGCATTGAATATTTTTGTAGGTCAAAGGAACTTTGAACACCAGCTTTTGATTGGTCGTGACATGTCTTAATAGGACTGTACCAGATTGAAGGGATTGTACCAGATTGATAGGGCTGTACCAGATTGATAGGACTGTACCAGATTGATATGACTGTACCAGATTGATGGGACTGTACCAGATTGATATGACGGTACCAGATTGATGGGACTGTACCAGATTGATATGGATGTACCAGATTGATAGGGCTGTACCAGATTGATAGGGCTGTACCAGATTGATATGACTGTACCAGATTGATATGACTGTACCAGATTGATATGACTGTACCAGATTGATTTTACTGTACCAGATTGATATGGATGTACCAAATTGATAGGGCTGTACCAGATTGATAGGTCTGTACCAGATTGATGGGGCTGTACCAGATTGATAGGACTGTACCAGATTGATAGGACTGTACCAGATTGATAGGGCTGTACCAGATTGATGGGGCTTTACCAGATTGATATGACTGTACTAGATTGATAGGACTGTGCCAGATTGATGGGACTGTACCAGATTGATATGGATGTACCAGATTGATAGGGCTGTACCAGATTGATGGGGCTGTACCAGATTGATATGACTGTACCAGATTGATATGACTGTACCAGATTGATATGACTGTACCAGATTGATATGACTGTACCAGATTGATATGGATGTACCAAATTGATAGGGCTGTACCAGATTGATAAGTCTGTACCAGATTGATGGGGCTGTACCAGATTGATAGGACTGTACCAGATTGATAGGACTGTACCAGATTGATAGGGCTGTACCAGATTGATGGGGCTTTACCAGATTGATATGACTGTACTAGATTGATAGGACTGTGCCAGATTGATGTGGCTGTACCAGATTGATGGGGCTGTACCAGATTTATATGACTGTACTATATTAATAGGACTGTACCACATTGATAGGACTGTACCAGGTTGATAGGACTGTACCAGATTGGTAGGACTGTACCAGATTGATGGGGCTGTACCAGATTGATGGGACTGTGCCAGATTGATGGGACTGTGCCAGATTGATGGGGCTATACCAGATTGATGGGGCTGTACCAGATTGATATGGATGTACCAGATTGATGGGGCTGTATCAGATTGATAGGACGGTACCAGATTGATAGGACTGTACCAGATTGATATGACTGCACTAGATTGATAGGACTGTACCAGATTGATGGGGCTGTACCAGATTGATGGGGCTGTACAAGATTGATAAGGATGTACCAGATTGATGGGACTGTACCAGATTGATGGGGCTTTACCAGATTGATATGACTGTACTAGATTGATAGGACTGTGCCAGATTGATAGGGCTGTACCAGATTGATGGGGCTGTAGCAGATTTATATGACTGTACCATATTAATAGGACTGTACCACATTGATAGGATTGTACCAGATTGATAGGACTGTATCAGATTGGTAGGACTGTACCAGATTGATATGACTGTACCAGATTGATATGGATGTACCAGATTGATATGGATGTACCAGATTGATATGGATGTACCAGATTGATATAGATGTACCAGATTGATATGGATGTATCAGATTTATAGGACTGAACCAGATTTATAGGACAGAACCAGATTGATATGGATGTACCAGATTTATATGGATGTACCAGATTTATATGACTGCACCAGATTGATAGGACTATACCAGATTGATATGGATGTACCAGGTTGATTTGGATGTACCAGATTGATGGGACTGTACCAGATTGATATGACTGTACCAGATTGATATGGATGTACCGGATTGATATGAATGTACCAGATTGATAGGACTGTACCAGATTGATATGGATGTACCCGATTGATATGGATGTACCAGATTGATATGTATGTACTAGATTGATATGGATGTACCAGATTGATATGTATGTACTAGATTGATATGGATGTACCACATTGATGGGACTGTACCAGATTGATATGGATGTACCAGATTGATATGACTGTACCAGATTGATAGGTCTGTACCAGATTGATATGGATGTACCAGATTAATATGGATGTACCAGATTGATGGGACTGTGCCAGATTGATATGGATGTACCAGATTGATGGGACTGTACCAGATTGATAGGACTGTACCAGATTGATAGGACTGTACCAGATCGATAGGACTACCAGATTGATGGGACTGTACCAGATTTATAGGACTGTACAAGATTGATATGACTGTACCAGATTGATGGGACTGTACCAGATTGATGGGACTGTACCATATTTATAGGACTGTACCAGATTGATATGACTGTACCAGATTGATGGGACTGTACCAGATTGATGGGACTGTACCAGATTTATGGGACTGTACCAGATTGATGGGACTGTACCATATTTATAGATATGACTGTATCATATTGATATGACTGTATCAGATTGATATGACTGTATCAGATTGATAGGACTGTACCAGATTGATGGGACTGTACCATATTTATAGGACTGTACCAGATTGATAGGACTGTACCAGATTGATATGGATGTACCAGATTGATATGGAAGTACCAGATTGATATGGAAGTACCAGATTGATATGGATGTATCAGATTTATAGGACTGAACCAGATTTATAGGGCAGAACCAGATTGATATGGATGTACCAGATTTATATGGATGTACCAGATTTATATGACTGCACCAGATTGATAGGACTATACCAGATTGATATGGATGTACCAGGTTGATTTGGATGTACCAGATTGATGGGACTGTACCAGATTGATATGACTGTACCAGATTGATATGGATGTATCAGATTGATATGACTGTACCAGATTGATAGGACTGTACCAGATTGATATGGATGTACCCGATTGATATGGGTGTACCAGATTGATATGTATGTACCAGATTGATATGGATGTACCAGATTGATATGACTGTACCAGATTGATAGGTCTGTACCAGATTGATATGGATGTACCAGATTAATATGGATGTACCAGATTGATGGGACTGTACCAGATTGATATGACTGTACCAGATTGATATGGATGTACCAGATTGATGGGACTGTACCAGATTGATAGGACTGTACCAGATTGATAGGACTGTACCAGATCGATAGGACTACCAGATTGATGGGACTGTACCAGATTTATAGGACTGTACCAGATTGATAGGACTGTACCAGATTGATGGGACTGTACCATATTTATAGGACTGTACCAGATTGATAGGACTGTACCAGATTGATGGGACTGTACCAGATTTAATTTTTTTAAAGTCCGGCTTAGCCGGATTTATGAAATGAATTCCGGCCGAAGACCGATTCCGGATTTGCTGGAGCTACAATACGGTGCACCTCTTGTTTTAATCTCTTTATCACATTCTGATTTAGTTCCATCAAAATTACCTTACCTTGGGATCTCTTTTTCTTGGGGTTTGGCTATTTATTCAAATTGTCTTTGTTCATTTTGGACTTAAATTTATAATTTGGAACTCGTTATGAAATATTGAAATTCACAAGTCCTGTTTGAAACATTAAGTAATATGCAACTGCAACATTAAGATGCATTTATAAACATTTACAAGGATGAGTTACGGAGCAATGGACATGACTCAATTAAAACTTTTTAAAAACAAGTATCCATTAGCTAGAGAATGGGTTCCTAGCACGTGGATTTGACCTAGATTATTTTTTTTCAATGGATATGCTTACGGTTGCCCAACGAAAAAGTAATCTATAATAATTAGGGATATTTTCAAGAGTTTTATGGTTTAAATAATTTTCAGTTACAACTTGAAATTTTATATAAAATTATTTTAGACTGCAAAATATGTATAAGCACGGGGGTAATTAGGATGAGAGGCCCGGCACGGGGTAATTAGGATGAGAGGCCTGGCACGGGGTAATTAGGATGAGAGGCCTGGCACGGGGTAATTAGGATGAGAGGCCTGGCACGGGGTAATTTGGTGTTAGGAGAGATACCTTGGATGGAGCAAGAGAAGGTAATCTGTGGTAGGGGTGTTACAAAAACACGCCCCTTTTCTCCAACAACCCGCCCAGTTGTTCTGACTCCCAGCGCCGCCCCCCCTCCACCCGAACCGTTGATGTACCCTTGAGGCACAACGATAACCGCACTCAATGAATGCTCGCATGCACGTCCACAGCGGTCAAGGTCAAGGATGCTCACATGCACGTCCACAGCGGTCAAGTTCAAGGATGCTAGCTGACATGGCGCCCACAGTGAGGGTGTGGCGGGTGTTATACCCCAGGTTGAGAGCAGGCGTCAGTTCGCTTTGACATTTAGGTGCACTGAAATGGGATGGTGTGGTTTGTCATATCTATGTTACATTCATGTCACTTTGTTTGCTATATGTTGTGGGAGTGTGTCGGTAGTATGAAGGAACTGTGAAATGTTTTTGATAACGAATATGTCCCTGAGGCAGTGTGGGATTGAACTAACCATAAGGCCATACGGTTGATCCCGGAAACTGGGAATATTTGGGATGGTGTATCTGATATAGAATAGGACTGCGACTACCTAAGGGATTGGTTGGTTGTTGACTGCGACTATCTAAGGGATTGGTTGGTTGTTGACTGCGACTACCTAAGGGATTGGTTGGTTGTTGACTGCGACTACCTAAGGGATTGGTTGGTTGTTGACTGCGACTACCTAAGGGATTGGTTGGTTGTTGACTGCGACTACCTAAGGGATTGGTTGGTTGTTGACTGCGACTACCTAAGGGATTGGTTGGTTGTTGACTGCTTCAACTGTTTTACACATCAGATGTTATATCTCATATAGAATAGGACTGCGACTACCTAAGGGATTGCTTGGTTGTTGACTGCTTCAACTGTTTTAGACATCAGATGTTTACAATAGCGTCAATTAAATCGTTATTATTTTAAAGATGTGTGTTTTAAACGCAACTCACTTGTTTACTTGTACACATCTCTGTTATTGTACAACTCACTAGTTTACTTTTACACATCTCTGTTATTGTTTACTTGTACACATCTCTGTTATTGTACAACTCACTAGTTTACTTGTACACATCTCTGTTATAGTACAACTCACGTGTTTACTGGTACACATCTCTGTTATGGTACAACTCACTAGTTTACTTGTACACATCTCTGTTATTGTACAACTCACTAGTTTACTTGTACACATCTGTTATAGTACAACTCACGTGTTTACTGGTACACATCTCTGTTATGGTACAACTCACTAGTTTACTTGTACACATCTCTGTTATAGTACAACTCTCTAGTTTACTTTTACACATCTCTGTTATTGTTTACTTGTACACATCTCTGTTATTGTACAACTCACTAGTTTTCTTGTACACATCTCTGTTATTGTACAACTCACTAGTTTACTTGTACACATCTCTGTTATAGTACAACTCACGTGTTTACTGGTACACATCTCTGTTATGGTACAACTCACTAGTTTACTTGTACACATCTCTGTTATTGTACAACTCACTAGTTTACTTGTACACATCTCTGTTATTGTACAACTCACTAGTTATCTTGTACACATCTCTGTTATTGTACAACTCACTAGTTATCTTGTACACATCTCTGTTATTGTACAACTCACTAGTTTTCTTGTACACATCTCTGTTATTGTACAACTCACTAGTTTTCTTGTACACATCTCTGTTATTGTACAACTCACTAGTTTTCTTGTACACATCTCTGTTATTGTACAACTCACTAGTTTTCTTGTACACATCTCTGTTATTGTACAACTCACTAGTTTTCTTGTACACATCTCTGTTATTGTACAACTCACTAGTTTACTTGTACACATCTCTGTTATTGTACAACTCACTAGTTTACTTGTACACATCTCTGTTATTGTACAACTCACTAGTTTACTTGTACACATCTCTGTTATGGTACAACTCACTAGTTTACTTGTACACATCTCTGTTATGGTACAACTCACTAGTTTTCTTGTACACATCTCTGTTATGGTACAACTCACTAGTTTTCTTGTACACATCTCTGTTATTGTACAACTCACTAGTTTTCTTGTACACATCGCTGTTATTGTACAACTCACTAGTTTTCTTGTACACATCTCTGTTATTGTACAACTCACTAGTTTTCTTGTACACATCTCTGTTATTGTAAAACTCACTAGTTTTCTTGTACACATCTCTGTTATTGTACAACTCACTAGTTTTCTTGTACACATCTCTGTTATTGTACAACTCACTAGTTTTCTTGTACACATCTCTGTTATTGTACAACTCACTAGTTTACTGGTACACATCTCTGTTATTGTACAACTCACTAGTTTACTGGTACACATCTCTGTTATTGTATAACTCACTAGTTTTCTTGTACACATCTCTGTTATTGTACAACTCACTAGTTTTCTTGTACACATCTCTGTTATTGTACAACTTACTAGTTTCTTGTACACATCTCTGTTATTGTACAACTCACTAGTTTTCTTGTACACATCTCTGTTATTGTACAACTCACTAGTTTTCTTGTACACATCTCTGTTATTGTACAACTCACTAGTTTTCTTGTACACATCTCTGTTATTGTACAACTCACTAGTTTTCTTGTACACATCTCTGTTATTGTACAACTCACTAGTTTTCTTGTACACATCTCTGTTATTGTACAACTCACTAGTTTTCTTGTACACATCTCTGTTATTGTGCAACTCACTAGTTTTCTTGTACACATCTCTGTTATTGTACAACTCACTAGTTTTCTTGTACACATCTCTGTTATTGTACAACTCACTAGTTTTCTTGTACACATCTCTGTTATTGTACAACTCACTAGTTTTCGTGTACACATCTCTGTTATTGTACAACTCACTAGTTTTCTTGTACACATCTCTGTTATTGTACAACTCACTAGTTTTCTTGTACACATCTCTGTTATTGTACAACTCACTAGTTTTCTTGTACACATCTCTGTTATTGTACAACTCACTAGTTTTCTTGTACACATCTCTGTTATTGTACAACTCACTAGTTTTCTTGTACACATCTCTGTTATTGTACAACTCACTAGTTTTCTTGTACACATCTCTGTTATTGTACAACTCACTAGTTTTCTTGTACACATCTCTGTTATTGTACAACTCACTAGTTTACTCGTAATTCCCGTTTTGATCACGGCCTTTAAATTTGTGTTTCCTTTTCAAAAGATTGATTAAATATCGATCAAATTACGTTATTCAAGAATCGATTATTCCAGGGTAGCCTCAAATGAAATTTCTCTAGCAGGTCAAGATGACTCCAATAAGAAACACTCAAACGGTGGACTAGAGAGTGAAGCAAAGTTTGAGAAATATCTTAAAGTCAAAACAATTTAAAATGGTGAATGTCCTAGCAATAAATGAATGATCCTAGTCAGTCACGTGATTGAACAGATCAGTAAGCTGGTACATGGTCACTAATGTCACTCCTCTTTTCCTCATTTCGCTGGTCCTTTAAAACAAATCAAATCTACAAGACAGAGAAAGAAAACTCATCCATGTGTGTTTTAAAGGATTGGTTTTTATGACACCAAAAACATGTTTAAGGTGAGATATTTTAAAAGTTGGGTAGCAGCTGATCGGTTGGGGCAATGAATTCATTAAGTGTCACGTGGTTGCTATCAGGAGTGTTTCGTGGCCAAGAGAAGTCATCATTCACGGGTGTGGACGAGGGTTGTAACCTTGTACTTAACAAAAGTTAATGAAAAAACTCATCAGTTAAAACAGGCATAGACTTTGTTTATAGTGTAGATATTGCTGTGTGGATCCAACAGGAAGTTAGCGGTTAACTAAGTACACCACTGGCACCTTAAGGGGAAGTAACCTACTGGAAAAAGTACAGTATTATCCTGTTATGGGAGGAAACTCTATCCTTAAATGAGATTGATGATGTTTACTCGATAGTGACAACTAAGAGTTGTTGGTCCTGTAACATGGTAACAAAGTTACGAGTTGGTCCTGTAACATGGTAACAAAGTTACGAGTTGGTCCTGTAACATGGTAACAAAGTTACGAGTTGGTCCTGTAACATGGTAACAAAGTTACGAGTTGGTCCTGTAACATGGTAACAAAGTTACGAGTTGGTCCTGTAACATGGTGACAACAAAGTTAAGAGTTGGTCCTGTAACATGGTGACAACAAAGTTACGAGTTGGTCCTGTAACATGGTAACAAAGTTACGAGTTGGTCCTGTAACATGGTAACAAAGTTACGAGTTGGTCCTGTAACATGGTAACAAAGTTACGAGTTGGTCCTGTAACATGGTAACAAAGTTACGAGTTGGTCCTGTAACATGGTAACAAAGTTACGAGTTGGTCCTGTAACATGGTAACAAAGTTACGAGTTGGTCCTGTAACATGGTAACAAAGTTACGAGTTGGTCCTGTAACATGGTGACAACAAAGTTACGAGTTGGTCATGTAACATGGTGACAACAAAGTTAAGAGTTGGTCCTGTAACATGGTAACAAAGTTACGAGTTGGTCCTGTAACATGGTGACAACAAAGTTAAGAGTTGGTCCTGTAACATGGTGACAACAAAGTTACGAGTTGGTCCTGTAACATGGTAACAAAGTTACGAGTTGGTCCTGTAACATGGTAACAAAGTTACGAGTTGGTCCTGTAACATGGTAACAAAGTTACGAGTTGGTCCTGTAACATGGTGACAACAAAGTTACGAGTTGGTCCTGTAACATGGTAACAAAGTTACGAGTTGGTCCTGTAACATGGTAACAAAGTTACGAGTTGGTCCTGTAACATGGTAACAAAGTTACGAGTTGGTCCTGTAACATGGTGACAACAAAGTTACGAGTTGGTCCTGTAACATGGTAACAAAGTTACGAGTTGGTCCTGTAACATGGTAACAAAGTTACGAGTTGGTCCTGTAACATGGTGACAACAAAGTTACGAGTTGGTCCTGTAACATGGTAACAAAGTTACGAGTTGGTCCTGTAACTTGGTGACAACAAAGTTAAGAGTTGGTCATGTAACATGGTGACAACAAAGTTAAGAGTTGGTCCTGTAACATGATAACAAAGTTACGAGTTGGTCCTGTAACATGGTGACAACAAAGTTAAGAGTTGGTCCTGTAACATGGTGACAACAAAGTTACGAGTTGGTCCTGTAACATGGTAACAAAGTTACGAGTTGGTCCTGTAACATGGTGACAACAAAGTTAAGAGTTGGTCATGTAACATGGTGACAACAAAGTTAAGAGTTGGTCCTGTAACATGATAACAAAGTTACGAGTTGGTCCTGTAACATGGTGACAACAAATTACGAGTTCGTCCTGTAACATGGTGACAACAAAGTTAAGAGTTGGTCCTGTAACATGGTGACAACAAAGTTAAGAGTTGGTCCTGTAACATGGTAACAAAGTTACGAGTTCGTCCTGTAACATGGTGACAACAAAGTTAAGAGTTGGTCCTGTAACATGGTGACAACAAAGTTAAGAGTTGGTCCTGTAACATGGTAACAAAGTTACGAGTTGGTCCTGTAACATGGTGACAACAAAGTTAATAGTTGGTCCTGTAACATGGTGACAACAAAGTTAAGAGTTGGTCCTGTAACATGGTGAGAACAAAGTTAAGAGTTGGTCCTGTAACATGGTGACAACAAAGTTAAGAGTGTAACATGGTGACAACAAAGTTAAGAGTTAGTCCTGTAACATGGTGACAACAAAGTTAAGAGTTGGTCCTGTTACATGGTGACAACAAAGTTAAGAGTTGGTCCTGTAACATGGTGACAACAAAGTTAAGAGTTGGTCATGTAACATGGTGACAACAAAGTTACGAGTTGGTCCTGTAACATGGTGACAACAAAGTTACGAGTTGGTCCTGTTACATGGTGACAACAAAGTTAAGAGTTGGTCCTGTAACATGGTAACAAAGTTACGAGTTGGTCCTGTAACATGATGACAACAAAGTTAAGAGTTGGTCCTGTAACATGGTGACAACAAAGTTACGAGTTGGTCCTGTAACATGGTGACAACAAAGTTAAGAGTTGGTCCTGTAACATGGTGACAACAAAGTTAAGAGTTGGTCCTGTAACATGGTAACAAAGTTAAGAGTTGGTCCTGTAACATGGTGACAACAAAGTTAAGAGTTGGTCCTGTAACATGGTGACAACAAAGTTAAGAGTTGGTCCTGTAACATGTTAACAAAGTTAAGAGTTGGTCCTGTAACATGGTAACAAAGTTAAGAGTTGGTCCTGTAACATGGAGACAACAAAGTTAAGAGTTGGTCCTGTTATATGGTGACAACAAAGTTAAGAGTTGGTCCTGTAACATGGTGACAACAAAGTTAAGAGTTGGTCCTGTAACATGGTAACAAAGTTAAGAGTTGGTCCTGTAACATGGTGACAACAAAGTTAAGAGTTGGTCCTGTAACATGTTAACAAAGTTAAGAGTTGGTCCTGTAACATGTTAACAAAGTTAAGAGTTGGTCCTGTAACATGGTAACGAAGTTAAGAGTTGGTCCTGTAACATGGTGACAACAAAGTTAAGAGTTGGTCCTGTAACATGGTAACAAAGTTAAGAGTTGGCCCTGTAACCAGTGGCGTAGCTAGAACTTTTGCCGCCAGGGGCGTTCTCCAATTATTGCCTTTTTCAGGGGCCGTCCATAAATGACATCAAACACCTGTGACGATATGTAACTAGGGAGGGGGGGAGGGTGTGTTTAAGAAATGGGACGTCACGTCAAAATCCACAACTTTAAATAATTTTCCACTTAAATATTTGATTACTGACACTTAATTTAATTACGTTTATGTAAATTGCGTGTTACGATATTAGAATGCAGCCTTGCACTAAAAACATACTCGCGTGTTACGATATTAGAATGCAGCCTTGCACTAAAAACATAATCGCGTGTTACGATATTAGAATGCAGCCTTGCACTAAAAACATATTTAAATGGCAATAATTGGTAACCTAACATGCTCATTTTGAAACAGAAAATACGGCTGTTTTGGGGGGGGGGCGCGGGGGGGGGGTCAAAGCTTTGTGATGTCTTATTGAAGAAGGGGTCTAAGTTTTTGTGACGACGTATGACGAGGGGGATGGGGGGAAATCAGCCAAATTAGCGTTACGTCATTTATGGACGGCCACTTAGTCGATTATATTATGGCTTTTATAAATTAATAAACATGAATAAATATTTGTAATTGAAACGAAGTGAAAATGCGGAACATTTTTGCCATTGCATGCCATATTTATGTAGCAGTAATAAAAGAGGCGCACAAGATTATAAACTTATAAATTTATAAAAACACAAGATACTTTTTTTAAAGGCCACAAGAAAGTTACTGAGGTCGAGTTGGTCCTGTAACATGATAACAACAAAGTTACGAGTTGGTTAAGTTAAGGATTGGAATGGCAAGGGCAGCCTTCCAACAACTCAAGAATGTTTGGGTCTCCAGAAACCTAAATAGCAGGTTCAACGTAAGGCTTTTTATGGCTACGGTGAAACCTGTGCTGCTATATGGAGCCGAGACATAGAGAACAACGGCCGTAAACCTGGCCAGAAACCTGTCCTTTATCAACAGTTACAAAATATCAATGCTAACAGTTTGTTTAACATTCCTAGCATTCCAACCAATTGCAATGGCGATAAAGCTTTCTATCTCTCTATCTATATATATATATCTCTATCTCGATCGCTATAGTTCTCTTTCTCCTTCCTACACACACACAATTGCGCACGCGCACACACAGAAAGACATAAAGAGATACACACACACACACACACACACACACACACACACACACACACACACAACAAAGCCCTCTGTATAATAAATTCAACAAGATTATTGTAAATTATACATGTAATGATTAGTAGTGATGTCATATTCCTGAAGATATTTGCCTATATTCTAAAAATGAAAACTTAAATTTGACATTTCTCATTATTTTTCTTTGTTGAGGTGAGGGAGGGGCTGGGGGTAACAGATTGAATTTAAAACTGACCAGAGTCTTCAATCATTGTCCAGCGGAGAATATACTGGGGTCTAAACATTTATGGCACAGCAAGTTTATGTGCAAAGATTTCTTTACGTTTCACTAGTTACACAGAATATTAGATAAGTATGAATAGGACACGATGACTACGTCTTGGTTTAATCGACAAGTTACAAGTTTTCTTCAGAGAGCCTCATTTCTTTTTCTTGTCTTCGCATGGGTCTAAAATACAAAATACACAATCAAATTTTGTAATGAAAACAATAAATTTGAGCTTTATTTTCAAACTAACACGACAGTTGACGTTTCGGCTAATGCCTTCATCAGTACAATAATATAAAATACGTACTTCATAAGTAATATTTCAATTCTTAAAACATATTATATTATAAAATATTTATGTAACATAAAAAGAAAGGAAAAACAAACATGGACACAGGATATAAGAAAAAGGAGGAAGCTTCTAAAGCAGTGTTGTCCAACCTAAAATCGTTCACGGCACACTAAACTGTTAAAAAAATTTGCGCGGCACACCTCACAAAAAAACAAGAAATCAGTGTTTATTTAAAAGATTATTCATAATTAATGAGATACTTGAGCGTTTTCTTTGGAGCAGATGAGCTCAAAACGCGGCTCATTGCTGGATAAGCAAACTCTCATTTCTCTGTCTATCATCTGCAGTCTTTCACGTTTGACGTATGCGAGCAGTTGCGCCTTTCCGCTGATGTCAGTACTTTCATCGATTTGCATTGCCCAGAGCTTTTGGATGTCGTCGGCTTCCGCAAAATGCTCTTTAATTTGATTGTCCAAATCTGTCGAAATTTCAGCAATCCTACGTCCCATCGTCTGGTGAGACAGTGGAATCTTATTTATTTTTTCAATGCTCGCTGGAATCCTTCTGGCTTCTCTTCAAAAAAGTATCCATAGCCGTCTGTAATTAAAAGTTTTTAAAAAAGGGAACAGCAGGAAAGGGTTTTTATTTACTTACAACAGATATTGATTCCCAATTGAGGAGAGAAATTGTGTAGCTTTCAAGAGATTCTCACAACCAGAACAATACAAACATGAAACGTTTTTATTCAATTCTTTTTTGGTTAAGGATATTTTTTTTCAAAACTTGAAGGTTCGAAAAGCCTAGCAATTTATAGTATTTTTGAAATCTTTCGCGGCACACTAAAAAATTTTCGCGGCACACTAGTGTGCCGCGGCACATCGGTTGGACAACACTGTTCTACAGTTTCAACGAAAACCACAACGGGAACAAGATTCTGCAGTTAGGTAAAATTATGAATTTGGTTAATTCCATATGGAGCCAATGTACTCAGCAATGGATGTACTTCTAATGATTCAGTACTCAGTTCGTTTTGTTCGTGTTATTGTTAGTTGTTCTTTTTCGTTGTGTTTTGGGTTGTGTTTTGTGATGAGTTTTGTGATGTATTTTGGTTGGTTTTTTGTGATGTGTTTTGTGATTTATTTTGTGATGTGTTTTGGTTTGTGTTTTGTGATGTGTTTTGTGGTGTGTTTTGGTTTGTGTTTTGTGATGTGTTTTGGTTTGTGTTTTGTGATGTGTTTTGTGATGTATTTTGTGATGTGTTTTGGTTTGTGTTTTGTGATGTGTTTTGGTTTGTGTTTTGGTTTGCGTTTTGTAATGTGTTTTGTGATGCGTTTTGGTTTGTGTTTTGTGATGTGTTTTGGTTTGTGTTTTGGTTTGTGTTTTGTGATATGTTTTGATTTGTGTTTTGTGATGTGTTTTGGTTTGTGTTTTGTGATGTGTTTTGTGATGTGTTTTGGTTTGTGTTTTGTGATGTGTTAAACAGCCGACATCGGAATCAGAGGTTTATAGAAAGTGTGTGGGGGGGGCGAAGTGGAAGGTTAGCCGCTCTTGATACTTGTATGTGTTGGGGCCGCTCTTGATACTTGTATGTGTGGGGGCGGCTCTTGATACTTGTATGTGTGGGGGCCGCTCTTGATACTTTGTGCACAAGAAAACAGGGGAAATAATCCTGACCTGACCTGCACCAAGTGTCGCTTTCCTAAACCACGTCACCCACAGGGATGCAATGTGAAGGGTGTTTCGAGTCACCTTTTGTTTCCCACGGGCAAATATTGAACTTCAAACAAGTCATGCTTATTACATTTAATAGATGATAACATGTAACGACCCATTCACGTACATTCACGTACATTCACGTACATTCACGACCTATTCATGTATATGCCGTCGTTGAATGTACAGTTTCAGATCAATAAACAAATGTTTCTCTGTTTGCTCAGTGCAGCAGCGTCAGATAAAAGCCGCAGATTTACTGTCATAGACTCATAGTGCATAGTTTGCGTCTTTGGGGCCAGGTTCTCAGAAAACCAAACAATGGTCATTTCGACGTGCACCTGGGTTTAATTATCTAGCCGATGGCTAGATTGTTGACATAATGGTTTACATTAATGTTGACATGTGCTCAGACAACCCAATTCTTTTTATCACCAGTACCGTAAGAAAAATTATAAAATAATTTGATGGCGATCAACAAATCAAGTTTAAGGCAATGGAATACATAATACATAATACATAATACATAATACATAAACCAGATTTCTTTGTGCACTGCTGATTCTACACAGCCAGTCGTACACAGCCAGTCGTACACAGCCAGTCGTACACAGCCAGTCGTACACAGCCAGTCGTACACAGCCAGTCGTACACAGCCAGTCGTACACAGCCAGTCGTACACAGCCAGTCGTACACAGCCAGTCGTACACAGCCAGTCGTACACAGCCAGTCGTACACAGCCAGTCGTACACAGCCAGTCGTACACAGCCAGTCGTACACAGCCAGTCGTACACAGCCAGTCGTACACAGCCAGTCGTACACAGCCAGTCGTACACAGCCAGTCGTACACAGCCAGTCGTACACAGCCAGTCGTACACAGCCAGTCGTACACAGCCAGTCGTACACAGCCAGTCGTACACAGCCAGTCGTACACAGCCAGTCGTACACAGCCAGTCGTACACAGCCAGTCGTACACAGCCAGTCGTACACAGCCAGTCGTACACAGCCAGTCGTACACAGCCAGTCGTACACAGCCAGTCGTACACAGCCAGTCGTACACAGCCAGTCGTACACAGCCAGTCGTACACAGCCAGTCGTACACAGCCAGTCGTACACAGCCAGTCGTACACAGCCAGTCGTACACAGCCAGTCGTACACAGCCAGTCGTACACAGCCAGTCGTACACAGCCAGTCGTACACAGCCAGTCGTACACAGCCAGTCGTACACAGCCAGTCGTACACAGCCAGTCGTACACAGCCAGTCGTACACAGCCAGTCGTACACAGCCAGTCGTACACAGCCAGTCGTACACAGCCAGTCGTACACAGCCAGTCGTACACAGCCAGTCGTACACAGCCAGTCGTACACAGCCAGTCGTACACAGCCAGTCGTACACAGCCAGTCGTACACAGCCAGTCGTACACAGCCAGTCGTACACAGCCAGTCGTACACAGCCAGTCGTACACAGCCAGTCGTACACAGCTAATTGTACACTGACATATTCTAGCTGTGTTTACAAACTACTAATGCATATAGCTAACAAAAATGAAATAGTTTTAAAACCCTTCTAAAGAGGACCCTCTATGAAGGAGGCAATTTAAATAGTTCAACATGGTTTAAATACATGCACAGTGGAACCTTTGATTACAAGCACCTCCCATAACGAGTAATTCGCATAACGAGCAAAAAAATGTGAAGAAGTTTCTTCCTTAACGAGCAACATCTCGCATAACGAGTTACGCAGAAAGGCGAAATTCTTTTTTCCCGATATTAATTTGTGAGACGGGATTTCTACGTCGATGCTTAGCACTCGGTCTGTTAGCGAATTGTTTTCGTGTGTGATCAACCGTTTTTACAAAGTTTGTATTCAGACAGTATTCGTAATTTTTTTTATATGCAAAGTGCAATAACCTCTGCTAAAGTGTAATAACATCTGCTAAAGTGTAATAACCTGTGCTTAAGTGTAATAACCTGTGCCAAACTGTAATGACCTCTTCTAAAATGTAATGACCTCTGCTAAAATGTATTCGAAGAAAAAACAACAAGAAGACAATCATAACAGAGAAATAAAAAAAACCCGTAAAAAAAACAATTTTGTGACTATAAATCCTTTGTATACGAGACATAACTAAAAGAATGTTCATTATAATACGAAGCGCACGAACATCCAAAAATCTAAAATTTTAGTTATCTCTCGTAAAACATGTTTAATATAATGCGCACCGATAGGGAATATATTTTTTAAAAAGTATCGTCAATATAATACGCAACGCACAGCGCGACTGGAATGTATTACAAAGGTCGTTCAATATAATACGCACAGCGACACTCTATCTCAAAAATTAACATGATATATAGAGATTAATAGAGACAGTCTAAGAATTCATTAATTTAATTACAGTACATTCGATCGATCTGAAATTTTGATACATCATTTTTATCATCAGCATGAGCCTGCCTGCAAAGTTTCAACTCGCTAGCATACGAGGAAGTGGGTTGAAAATCGGTCCAAAGTTTTTTCGTTATTCAAACAAGCAAGCAAGGCATCAAGCAGACGCCGCGAGTTAATATACAGGATTAAACTTACCTTAAATAAGAGTTGAAATGAAACGTAAAATCATTGAAAAGCTAGTTTTAGTTATACAATGTTGGACTAAATGCCATTCAAACCAAACCAACAAATCTCTACCTGGGCGATACAAAATTATTTAACAAAATACTTCAGTAGCCATACTCCCCACTTTAGCCATACTCCCCACTTTAGCCATACTCCCCACTTTAGACATACTCCCTACTTTAGCCATACTCCCCACTTTAGCCATACTCTCCACTTTAGCAATACTCCCCGTTTTAGCCATGCTCCTCGTTTTAGCCATACTCCCCATTTTAGCCATACTCCCCACTTTAGCCATACTCCCCACTTTAGCCATACTCCCCGTTTTAGCCATACTCCCCACTTTAGCCATACTCCCCGTTTTAGCCATATTCCCCAATTTTTTCACACTCCCAACTTTAGCCACACCCCCCCACTTTAGCCATACTCCCCGTTTTAGCCATACTCCCCACTTACGCCATACTCTCCACTTTAACCTTACTCCCCACTTTAGCCATACTCCCCGCTGTAACCACACTCCCCAATTTAGCCATACTCCCCGTTTTAGCCATAATCCCCACTTTAGCCATACTCCCCGTTTTAGCCATACTCCCCACTTTAGCCATAATCCCCATTTTAGCCATACTCCCCGTTATAGCTATACTCCCCACTTTAGCCATACTCCCCGTTTTAGCCATACTCCCCACTTTAGGCGTACTCCCCACTTTAGCCATACTCCCCACTTTAGACATACTCCCCACTTTAGCCATACTCCCCTACTTTGGCCATACTCCCCGCTTTAGCCATACTCCCCACTTTAGCCATACTCCCCGCTTTAACCATACTCCCCAATTTAGCCATACTCCCCGTTTTAGCCATAATCCCCACTTTAGCCATACTCCCCGTTTTAGCCATACTCCCCACTTTAGCCATAATCTCCACTTTAGCCATACTCCCCGTTTTAGCCATACTCCCCACTTTAGCCATAATCCCCATTTTAGCCATACTCCCCGTTATAGCTATACTCCCCACTTTAGCCATACTCCCCGTTTTAGCCATACTCCCCACTTTAGGCGTACTCCCCACTTTAGCCATACTCCCCACTTTAGACATACTCCCCACTTTAGCCATACTCCCTACTTTGGCCATACTCCCTACTTTGGCCATACTCCCCGCTTTAGCCATACTCCCCACTTTAGCCATACTCCCCGCTTTAACCATACTCCCCAATTTAGCCATACTCCCCGTTTTAGCCATAATCCCCACTTTAGCCATACTCCCCGTTTTAGCCATACTCCCCACTTTAGCCATAATCCCCACTTTAGCCATACTCTCCGTTTTAGCCTTACTCACCGTTTTAGCTATACTCCCCACTTTAGCCATACTCCCCATTTTAGCCATACTCCTCACTTTAGGCATACTCCCCACTTTAGCCATACTCCCCACTTTAGGCATACTCCCCACTTTAGTCATACTCCCCACTTTGGTCATACTCCCACTTTAGCCATACTTCCCACTTTAGCCATACTCCCCGTTTTAGCCATACTCCCCACTTTAGCTATATTCCCCACTTTAGCCATACTCCCCACTTTAGCCATACTCCCCACTTTAGGATTACTCCCCACTTTAGTCATACTCCCCAATTTGGTCATACCCCACTTTAGCCATACTTCCCACTTTAGCCATACTCCCCGTTTTAGCCATACTCCCCACTTTAGCTATACTCCCCACTTTAGCCATACTCCCCACTTTCCTCTAGAAGCAGACGACCATAAGCCACAATGAAGTTATGATTTGGGGGGGGGTAGATGGTGGTGGGGAGTAGCACCAACTGACCATGCTAGGCCACCAACTGACCATGCTAGGCCACCAACTGACCATGCTAAGCCAGCAACTGACCATGCTAGGCCACCAATTGACAATGCTGGGCCACCAACTGACCATGCTAGGCCACCAATTGACCATGCTAGGCCACCAACTTACCATGCTAGGCCACCAACTGACCATGCTAGGCCACCAACTGACCATGCTGGGCCACCAATTGACCATGTTAGGCCACCAACTGACCATGCTAGGCCACCAACTGACCATGCTAGGCCACCAATTGACCAAGCTAGGCCACCAACTGACCATGCTAGGCCACCAACTCACCATGCTAGGCCACCAACTGACCATGCTAGGCCACCAATTGACCATGCTAGGCCACCAACTGACCATGCTAGGCCAACAACTGACCATGCTAGGCCACCAATTTACCATGCTAGGCCAACAACTGACCATGCTAGGCCACCAATTGACCATGATAGGCCAACAACTGACCATGCTAGGCCACCAACTGACCATGCTAGGCCACCAACTGACCATGCTAGGCCACCAATTGACCATGCTAGGCCACCAATTGACCATGCTAGGCCACCAACTGACCTCGCTCCCTACTTAAAAACATAACTGAGATAAAAAGCGTCCCCACAACTGCAAGCTGTTAGTACAAGTATATAGTTGAAGAAAAGCTTCATTCAACTTATCATTCTTTCGGGATTCTTTTTATTATTATCGTTCTTTTACTGAATTAAAAGACCGATAACACAAATTTGTTTCTATAGAAAACGTAAAGAGGTAACTTGAGATTAAATAAACACGTGGTATACCCTCCCCCCCCCACCCACACCAACCGTATTCAAACACGAGTGTGACGTCACACATAGCTCTCTTGTACGTAGTAGGCCTGCTGATCTCTAGCCGCTTTCATAAATCACCTTTGACCCATGACCTTTCCTCTTATCTTCGGAAATTTACGATACGATTCCCACAGAGCAGTGCTGCCAGCGCTAGGTTTTTCAATCTAGAGCCAGGTTTTTTTCAGCCTTTTCTATGTTTTTTATTTAACAAATAGCCATAATCTTGGTTTTTCTTTTTAAAAAAAAGGAAAATAAACGATATTTAATTACAAAAAAAATAAAAAAAATATGTGCAATTAATATCCTAAATAAATTAGATTTTTAACAAATAAAATTAAGCATTTGGTGGCAACAGTTTCTTCACCCGCTATGTCGTGTTATATTATGATATAAATAGCTCTACCCCACTGTATTCCAAAGGTGGCGCTGCTGTGGTGTCATCTGTCTAAAGAAATCTAGTACAAGATATAAATAGAAGTTAAAAAAAAGATTTTTAAAAACCACGTTTTTATAAGCGGACTAAAAAGAAGAAAATAATTTAAAACTTATATGTTCAAGTAATTTAATTTAATATGACTAAAAACGTGGGGCGGGCACTTATGAGGTTTAATATATGCAGTTCATTCATTCTCTCACTTATATATATATATAGATCTCTCTTTTGCCTTCTAAATTATAAATCTTTAATTTTTACACCAAACACCCGCCCCACATTTTGCATTGCATACGCATTGCCCGACAAACATTTACAGACTGGAAATGACTGATCTCCCCTTGATGTTAAACATGGTTGATGTAGTCAGGGTTGGTGTGAACTCGGCACGTGAATGTAATGTAAACAAAAGCAGACGGATAATACATATGCTTATATTTAGATAAACTTAAAAGTTCAATAATTTAATAACGGTACATTCGATCATCGATCTGAAATTTTGATACAATGCATTGTCATCCAAGATCTATCTGTGGTAAAATTTTGAGATCTCTAGGACCATCAGAAGTGGTTTAATTTTACGTTGGCAGATTTGAAAAATTGTGGACGGACACACAAACAGGAACGAAAGTGAGTTAATAAAAACGTGGTAAAAACAGCTGGAATGAGCCAATATATTCAATTTTATTCAACTTCTTGACTAACTAAAAAGCTCTAACATTTTCTTCCGCCTGCGTTGAGAGAAAATTCTCTCAAGTATTCATGGTATAAACCAAAGATAATCTAATACAACGCTCGGATAGGCATTTATAAAAAAACACTTTTCCTATTTCGTATGCAACAACAAACACATAAAAATTCTAATTCTTTCCGTCCGGGATTCAGAAGTGGAATGACTTACCTAATCAAAGTCAAAGGAGGAAAACCAAAACTCTATCAACATTTAAAACTCAAAAAAATATATATATATATATTAAAAAATGCAAGACTAGACATAAACAGTGGATAAAAGTAGGACTCAATAATATTCTGTGTAAAAGAAACGTCTGTAATAGATAAAATAAGAATGATGCCAAGAATGCTGATAAGATTTTCAATAAGATTTAAAAGGAAGATGACATAAGTGATCAATAAATGCAGATGTGATGTAAGTATATTTTACAAATAGCTATGTACAACATACTAATACCTTAGGGACCGTCCATAAATGACGACACGCATCTAAAGGGGGGGGGGCAGGGCCGTCTTAACCCACAGACCCGTTGGGCATTTGCCCGGGGGCCCACGAGCATAGGGGCCCCATGGGAATATGTTTATTTATATATATTATGTATATTTATTTTTTTATTCCTGCGGGGGAGGAGCCCAACACTATTTCTTTGCCCGGGGCCCAAAATGGTGTAAAGACGGCTCTGGGGGGGGGGCAGGTCGTTACACTTTAGTGTGATGTGTGACTAGGGGAGGGAAGTATATAAGAACTGTGACGTCATATAAAAATGCACAACTTTAAATGAAATCCTACTTAAATATTTGATTGCTTACAATAAATTTAATTACGTTTTAAATGGCTACGCGCGAGTTACGATATTAGAATGCAGTCTTAATCTACATACATACTTGAATAAAAATAAATTGATATAAAACATACTAAATTTTAAGAAGAAAATACAGCTTTTTTGCGAGGGAGGGGGGTGGGGGATTTTTGACGTCATATTTGTATAGTTTTAGCGTGTTTAGGTTTTTTCTTTCGGATCTAGGTATTTTTGAAATGTTGGCTAGATTTTTCCCCAAATGATGACTGGCAGCACTGGCACAGAGTCAGGTGTCACCCACCATTACCTATCTGACAGATAGCTGAGGTGTCACCCCACCATTACCTATCTGACAGATAGCTGAGGTGTCACCCACCATTACCAATCTGACAGATAGCTGAGGTGTCATCCACCATTACCAATCTGCCAGATAGCTGAGTTGTCACCCACCATTACCAATCTGACAGATAGCTGAGGTGTCACCCCATTACCAATCTGACAGATCGCTAAGGTGTCACCCATTACCAATCTGACAGATCGCTAAGGTGTCACCCATTACCAATCTGACAGATCGCTAAGGTGTCACCCATTACCAATCTGACAGATCGCTAAGTGTCACCCATTACCAATCTGACAGATCGCTAAGGTGTCACCAATTACCAATCTGACAGATCGCTAAGGTGTCACCCACCATTACCAATCTGACAGATCGCTAAGGTGTCACCAATTACCAATCTGACAGATAGCTAAGGTGTCACCAATTACCAATCTGACAGATAGCTACGGTGTCACCCATTACCAATCTGACAGATAGCTAAGGTGTCACCATTACCAATCTGACAGATAGCTAAGGTGTCACCCATTACCAATCTGACAGATAGCTAAGGTGTCACCCATTACCAATCTGACAGATAGCTGCTCGTCGGCCTTCCTTAATTATCGGTCTATGTAGACTATTGTAGACTATTGTAGACTATTGTAGATACATGATTACATATTTGGCTAGAACAATCCAATCAACAAATATATATATATTACAGCTAAAACAATCCGATTACTTATTACATTTTTAGCCGATGAAAGTTTATTTCCTTCTTCATGTTGAGGGCCCACGTCAAATATATTGACTGTTCTGGCTGCTGTTAATTTGAAGATTTTACGAAGTTCCAGCGATGTTAGAAAAATGCCTCGCTGGAAGCAAGGGCTACACACACCCACACACACTACCACACACACACATACATATATATCTATCTCTATATATATGTGCACACACGCGCGAGTGTGTCAGAAACTAAAGGTTTGATGGATGGCGATGAGAGACGCGAATATATGACTAAGACATGTCAGGTGGTAATGTCTAGCTGACCATTGCAAACATTTCTTTGTTTCACTTACAAAATGGCGGCGCTCTTTTCTACTTTTTTCCTCTGTTTTCCTTCATTGTTTTGAATGTAAGACTGTAAGACGTAAAGGTAGAGATAACAAGACGTTGAGATTGTGCGAGATGTGTTGTTGTGTTTACACTGTATGAGCATGCAAGGACTTGACCTAGTATGAAACACGTGGTTTGTGATATGAACTGTAAGCGTGCGTGTCGAGGACTGGGAGGATGGCTGACTATAGATAGACTGTTCAAGTGGCAACCGCGTACTGTTCAAGAGGCAACCGCAGTGGTTGATTGTACAGTTGATTGAACAGTTGATTGTACAGTTGATTGTACAGTTGATTGTACAGTTGAAAGTACAGTTGATTGTACAGTTGATTGCAGTGGAAGGTATAGTTGATAAAAGACAGTTGTTCACCAACACACAGTGTGTTAAAGACTTGTTACTTGACGTATAAGTTCTATTACAGAGATGTTTGGAACTTCATTAAATACTGAAGTTATATGACTTCTAAGATGTACTTGGTTGGATAGCAATAGTGCGCTAGCCTCACAAGCTGAGGGGCGTGGGATCGAGCCCACGTTAAAGCCACTATAAAAATGTTGATGAATGACTAACGCTAAGAAAGCCCTCCGCTGAACTGGAGAGGGATGGGTGCCGCCAAGCTCTACTGCCCGAAATTGTTCTAATGGAAACATTAGAACCCCCTACGACCTCGAAAAGAGATTATGAGACACACAAACACACAAAATGGACTTAATTCACGAAATATTGCAACTATTCCAGCTGTAATATTTACTTAACTATGTACAGTAGCATCATCTGTCAGAATAACATGGGATCTTTTAAGCCTTGCTTTAATATCTAGAATTATGTTTTTGTGACTCAACACTTATTTTGGTAAAACTGTGTTTATTTATAAGCTTAAAGCATTTTCCCCATCTACTTAGAGAATAATGTTGTTATATAACAAGAAAAAGGCCTGTCACAGTAAATGGATGAAGGAATTTAATTTCATTAGCGATTGTACATTTAAATGTTCTGATCTTCTCGGGATGTCATCCAACGGTTCTCAATCTACCGTGACCTGCTCAAAGTTGTTTCAACTTTAAAAATAGTTCCCCTTATAGAGCAAGGAAGAAATTTAAAGAATATTTAAATAGCCCTATGCTACATACAAAATATCACAGCAATAGAAATAAAAATACAACCAGTATGTTTTTAAACGTTTCCCACAATACTATGACAAACTTGCAAATGTACCTGCCGTGGTTATTAACACGATTATATTTATTTGTAAATGTAAGTTTTCATTGTCATACCGCTGGAAATCTTAACCCATTTCTTATATTACAAGATAAGTTTATGAATGTATTTGACTGGCTTTAGTACGCAATTGTACACTTTAGTACGAATGTCCACCTGGTGTGTGTGTGTGTGGTGGGGGGGGGGTATGATGATGTGAGACGCCATATTTAGGCTCTTTCCGTGTAACTCAGATTGTGTCCCCTTGTCCAAATTAAGACCCGTTCCATGTAACTCAGATCGTGTCCCCTTGACCAAATTGAAAACCCGTTCCATGTAACTCAGATTGTGTCCCCTTGTCCAAATTAAGACCTGTTTCATGTAACTCAGATCGTGGCCCCTTGTCCAAATTGAAAACCCGTTCCATGTAACTCAAATTGTGTCCCCTTGGCCAAATTAAGACCCTTTCCATGTAACTCAGATTGTGTCCCCTTGGCCAAATTAATACCCTTTCCATGTAACTCAGATTGTGTCCCCTTGGTAAATTAAGATCCGTTCCATGTAACTCAGATCGTGTCCCCTTGACCAAATTAAGATCCTTTCCATGTAACTCAGATTGTGTCCCCTTGGCTAAATTAAGACCCTTTCCATGTAACTCAGATTGTGTCCCCTTTGTCAAATTAAGACCCTTTCCATGTAACTAAGATTGTGTCCCCTTTGCCAAATTTAGGCGCACCATTACTCTTAGCTAGACAGTAGCTTCCGTCCTAATTTATGACACGATGTCAGCCAGACGCCGTATTTAATCCTTATTTTATATGGGCACTGATGGGCTCTGCTGGGTCACGGGGCTATTTTTAGTCTCTTTAACGAGTATTTCTTTCTAACAATGACCAGCTCCCACATCTATAGACTCTTTATAAAAATGTGTTACTAACAAGATTCTTTGTGTTCTAACACCTCTATTTGGTCTCTTTATAACAAATGTGTTACTACGAAGGTTGTTTCTGTTCCAAAATCTCTAGTTGGTCTCTTTATTTTAAAAAAAAACTACATTTTCACTAACAAGCTTGTCTCTGTCCCCACATTTATAGATTGTCGGTCGCTGATATAAAAAAAATAATTTTAAAAAAAACATTTCTTTAAAAAGAAAATATTTGTTATTTAGGACTCTTTAAAATTGACGTCATTGCAGTCTCTTAGTTCATTTGTTTCATGTCTAACAAAGTCTGAGTCTAAGAATGCTCTCCCTTGTGTTGTGATGTAACTCCCAACAGAGACGCGGTGCGCATGAAGACATTGTAGAGGACATTCTGACAATGCCTGGTTTGTCTCCGTGCAATAGGACGGCCTATTAGTGTGTATGTGTGTGTGTGTGGGGGAGTTGTAGAGGCTAAAGGGGTTTCAAAGTAAGCTTAGCGATTAACTCGACAGGGTTCTCTTGATGAGAGCAGGGAAGAAAAGCTGAGTCCTAGTCTATGGAGTTAGTCAACGAACGACCTAAACATAACATACAACAAACATACTTTATTTGTAAGTCGGAATAAACCTCATAACACACGTTTGATTAAAATGAATGTGGTGAAGTTCAAATAAGTGATAACATGCCATGGAGGTCAGATATTGCGACTAGTTACCGGCCCGTTACAAGATGTCCGGGTCAGATATTGCGACTAGTTACAGGCCCGTTACAAGATGTCCGGGTCAGATATTGCGACTAGTTACCGGCCCGTTACAAGATGTCCGGGTCAGATATTGCGACTAGTTACCGGCCCGTTACAAGATGTCCGGGTCAGATATTGCGACTAGTTACCGGCCCGTTACAAGATGTCCGGGTCAGATATTGCGACTAGTTACCGGCCCGTTACAAGATGTCCGGGTCAGATATTGCGACTAGTTACCGGCCCGTTACAAGATGTCCGGGTCAGATATTGCGACTAGTTACCGGCCCGTTACAAGATGTCCGGGTCAGATATTGCGACTAGTTACCGGCCCGTTACAAGATGTCCGGGTCAGATATTGCGACTAGTTACCGGCCCGTTACAAGATGTCCGGGTCAGATATTGCGACTAGTTACCGGCCCGTTACAAGATGTCCGGGTCAGATATTGCGACTAGTTACAGGCCCGTTACAAGATGTCCGGGTCAGATATTGCGACTAGTTACCGGCCCGTTACAAGATGTCCGGGTCAGATATTGCGACTAGTTACCGGCCCGTTACAAGATGTCCGGGTCAGATATTGCGACTAGTTACCGGCCCGTTACAAGATGTCCGGGTCAGATATTACGACTAGTTACCGGCCCGTTACAAGATGTCCGGGTCAGATATTGCGACTAGTTACCGGCCCGTTACAAGATGTCTGGGTCAGATATTGCGACTAGTTACCGGCCCGTTACAAGATGTCCGGGTCAGATATTGCGACTAGTTACCGGCCCGTTACAAGATGTCCGGGTCAGATATTGCGACTAGTTACCGGCCCGTTACAAGATGTCCGGGTCAGATATTGCGACTAGTTACCGGCCCGTTACAAGATGTCCGGGTCAGATATTGCGACTAGTTACCGGCCCGTTACAAGATGTCCGGGTCAGATATGGCGACTAGTTACCGGCCCGTTACAAGATGTCCGGGTTAAACTGGGGGCTATAAGCTCAAGGGAAACAACTAAGATTCTTGGGGTTGTCTAATCTTGAGTTCTCATTTGTTCAACTTGACCTACGATTTCATTCTCAAAGATATACAAACAATCTAGTGGGTGGAGCTGGGCAAATAGAACGGATTACCGCCTCGCACAAAGGTTACACAGGTAGACCGAGGATTTATTGTCACACTCAGTCAATGTGCAACCGCCGCACCTCACCTTCTGTCTAACACGTTGTTTGGATATTACTTGTTTCTGTACAAAGTACATAACAATGACACAGACAGAACACATCACACACACACAAAAGTACATAACAATGACACAGACAGAACACATCACACACACACAAAAGTACATAACAATGACACAGACAGAACACATCACACACACACAAAAGTACATAACAATGACACAGACAGAACACACACACACACACAAAAGTACATAACAATGACACAGACAGAACACACCACACACACACAAAAGTACATAACAATGACACAGACAGAACACACCACACACACAAAAGTATATAACAATGACACAGACAGAACACACCACACACACAAAAGTACATAACAATGACACAGACAGAACACACCACACACACAAAAGTACATAACAATGACACAGACAGAACACACCACACACACAAAAGTACATAACAATGACACAGACAGAACACAACCACACACACAAAAGTACATAACAATGACACAGACAGAACACACCACACACACAAAAGTACATAACAATGACACAGACAGAACACACCACACACACACAAAGTACATAACAATGACACAGACAGAACACACCACACACACAAAAGTACATAACAATGACACAGACAGAACACACCACACACACAAAAGTACATAACAATCACACAGACAGAACACACCACACACACAAAAGTACATAACAATGACACAGACAGAACACACCACACACACCAACGTACATAACAATGACACAGATAGAACACATCACACACACCAACGTACATAACAATGACACAGACAGAACACACCATACACAAAAGTACAGAAAGCGAACACAAAAATACCCAGACAGAACACAAAAATACCCAGACAGAACTCTAAAATTACACAACCGAGCACAAATAGCACAGTTTGATTCAGATTATTTGTTTTGCAATAGACGACACATGTTATTGGTGTGGAGATCATAGTCAACATCATTGTGACCTTTGAACCATGTTTACTTGAATCTTTGGAAGACGGACGACCTGATGGTTGTTGTAAAGACTTGGTTCAAAGATCTCTATCTACAAGATTTTACTAGTTAGGAAAGGGGCCTTCCCATAAATGACGTCACGTGATTCGGGCCGATTTTTTACCCCCACCCCCCTTTTTTTCGTCACACTTCGTCACAAAAAGCTAGACCCCGCCTCCAAAATGACGTCACAAGACTTACCCCACCCCCAATAAAAGCCATATTTCCTAAAGGAGCATGTAACAAATTACATTATTGTCATTTAAGTATGTATTTAGTGTAAGGCTGCACTCTAATATCGTAACACATGTGAAGCTATGTAAAACGTCATTAAGCAATCAAATATTTAAGTGGAACTTTTAATCTTTTTTTTAAAGTTGTGCATTTTGATGTGACGTCACATTTCTTAAACAACCCCTCCCCCTCGTCACACATCGTCACTAATGTGTGACCCCCTCCCCCCTAGGTGCGTGACGTCATTTATGGACGGCCCCCAAAGTCGGTATGCTAGGTTTATGGAAACAAGATCCTTGGCAAGTCTAAGCGCCAACACTAATTATAAAACGTTGTCTCTGATGATATAATCTCTGTAGCTGCACTGTAGCGGAAAATTGATGCTGACATAAACTTCGATAGAAATCTTGAACTTGAGAGAAAGATCAACAGCTTTAACATATTGAAATATGATGACAGTATTTATGTAACAAGTGAGTAGCAGAGGGACTTGCATTAAGCACAATTTTCTGTTTCCTCAGATTTCCAAGAAAGTCATTCAGCTTTCGTCCAACACTTTGAGGAGCAACTCTCTCTGTACCATCGTGTGGCCATAGTGACCTTGGCAGAACTGACCGGCAAGGAACACACCCTGGGGGACGCTTACATGAGTCACGTGATCAAGTACAACTCTCCTGACATCACCTACATCACGTTTGACTTTCATGAGTACTGGTAAGATGACCATTCGAGGCCATTGGTCAGTTGATAGCTCGTGGTACTAGAACTAAACACTACATGACCATTGGTCAGTTGATAGCTCGTGGTACTAGAACTAAACACTACATGACCATTGGTCAGTTGATAGCTCGTGGTACTAGAACTAAACACTACATGACCATTGGTCAGTTGATAGCTCGTGGTACTAGAACTAAACACTACATGGACATGGGTATATTGGACGTTCATATACACTTGTTAGTTAATTGTTGGACTCTAGTCGGTGGACTGGCCAGTTAATTGTTGGACTCTAGTCGGTGGACTGGCCAGTTAATTGTTGGACTCTAGTCGGTGGACTGGCCAGTTAATTGTTGGACTCTAGTCGGTGGACTGGCCAGTTAATTGTTGGACTCTAGTCGGTGGACTGGCCAGTTAATTGTTGGACTCTAGTCGGTGGACTGGCCAGTTAATTGTTGGACTCTAGTCGGTGGACTGGCCAGTTAATTGTTGGACTCTAGTCGGTGGACTGGCCAGTTAATTGTTGGACTCTAGTCGGTGGACTGGCCAGTTAATTGTTGGACTCTAGTCGGTGGACTGGCTAGTTAATTGTTGGACTCTAGTCGGTGGACTGGCCAGTTAATTGTTGGACTCTAGTCGGTGGATATTTCTTTGACACTGGTATGTTAACTTAGATTCTTGCAAATAAAGTGTAATAGGCATCATCATTAAACTGATATTTCATGGACCCTAGCTAGTTAGTGGGTAGTAAATTGAGATTTCACGCGCTTTGGAAATATCTTTTTGTTGAAATGACAGAATTAAAAAGTATTACGTGAAGGAGTTAATCCCCCTCCCACATTGCTATGATCCTAATGTAGGAGTCAGGGACCAAACCTTCCGCTATGATCCTAATGTAGGAGTCAGGGACCAAACCTTCCACTATGATCCTAACTTAGGAGTCAGGGACCAAACCTTCCACTATGATCCTAACTTAGGAGTCAGGGACCAAACCTTCCACTATGATCCTAACTTAGGATTCAGGGACCAAACCTTCCACTATGATCCTAACTTAGGATTCAGGGACCAAACCTTCCGCTATGATCCTAACTTAGGAGTCAGGGACCAAACCTTCCACTATGATCCTAACTTAGGAGTCAGGGACCAAACCTTCCACTATGATCCTAACTTAGGAGTCAGGGACCAAACCTTCCACTATGATCCTAACTTAGGAGTCAGGGACCAAACCTTCCACTATGATCCTAACTTAGGAGTCAGGGACCAAACCTTCCGCTATGATCCTAACTTAGGAGTCAGGGACCAAACCTTCGGATATGATCCTAACTTAGGAGTCAGGGACCAAACCTTCCACTATGATCCTAACTTAGGAGTCAGGGACCAAACCTTCCACTATGATCCTAACTTAGGAGTCAGGGACCAAACCTTCCACTATGATCCTAACTTAGGAGTCACGGACCAAACCTTCCACTATGATCCTAACTTAGGAGTCAGGGACCAAACCTTCCACTATGATCCTAACTTAGGAGTCAGGGACCCAACCTTCCACTATGATCCTAACTTAGGGGTCAGGGACCAAACCGTCCACTGTGATCCTAACTTAGGAGTCAGGGACCAAACCTTCCACTATGATCCTAACTTAGGAGTCAGGGACCAAACCTTCCACTATGATCCTAACTTAGGAGTCAGGGACCAAACCTTCCACTATGATCCTAACTTAGGAGTCAGGGACCAAACCTTCCACTATGATCCTAACTTAGGAGTCAGGGACCAAACCTTCCACTATGATCCTAACTTAGGAGTCAGGGACCAAACCTTCCACGGTTGATATAGAAATAGATCAGAATATGGTGCGGGGGTTATAATAATAAAGTTCAGTTTCTGTTTTCCCACGACATTACATCCAGTACAGAAATGACCCAGGCCTAGATATTGTGCTGCTCTATTGGGTCCACAACAATCACTGGCTGATTGCTCTATTGGGTCCACAACAATCACTGGCTGATTGCTCTATTGGGTCCACAACAATCACTGGCTGATTGCTCTATTGGGTACACAACAATCACTGGCTGATTGCTCTATTGGGTCCACAACAATCACTGACTGATTGCTCTGTTGGGTCCACAACAATCACTGGCTGATTGCTCTATTGGGTCCACAACAATCACTGGCTGATTGCTCTATTGGGTCCACAACAATCACTGGCTGATTGCTCTATTGGGTCCACAACAATCACTGGCTGATTGCTCGATTGGGTCCACAACAATCACTGGCTGATTGCTCTTGTCTCTATTGATATTGTACGTATGTACACTACTGTTTTATGACTAGACATTTTACTGCCTTATTTGTGCGACTTATTTACTCAGGAGAACCAGGTTGTCAGTTCACACAATGTGGATGACAGGTCAGACGGTCATATTTACAGCATGTCACAACTTTATGATCAGCTGATTGCTTTACAAGATGACACATTGGTGTACAAACATCTAAGTTGATATTCAACTGGAAGTTTGTAGGGGATGTTAGTATTTGACGTAAATTGTAGGGGGATGTTAGCATTTGACGTAATTTGTAGGGGATGTTAGCTTTTACGTAATTTGTAGGGGATGTTAGCTTTTACGTAATTTGTAGGGGATTTTAGCATTTCACGTAATTTGTAGGGGATGTTAGCTTTTACGTAATTTGTAGGGAATTTTAGCATTTCACGTTTTTTGTAGGGCATGTTAACATTTGACGTTAGTTGTAAAGTTGTAGGGGATGTTAGCATTTGACGTAATTTGTAGGGGATGTTAGCTTTTACGTAATTTGTAGGGAATTTTAGCATTTCACGTTTTTTGTAGGGCATGTTAACATTTGACGTTAGTTGTAAAGTTGTAGGGGATGTTAGCATTTGACGTAATTTTTAGACAAATGTTTAACCAACATTTTGGTTTTAAAAAGTGTCTGACTAATTCAAAGTGTTCTCATGACAGCTGACGTGGTTGGGCCTAATGTCCACAGGTTATTAGCCTGACATCCATACACATAGAACTGTGCATCCTTGACTCATGACAGCTGACGTGGTTGGGCCTAATGTCCACAGGTTATTAGCCTGACATCCATACACATAGAACTGTGCATCCTTGACTCATGACAGCTGACGTGGTTGGGTCTAATGTCCACAGGTTATTGGCCTGGCATCCATACACAGACAGTGTGCAACCTTGACTCACAGAGTTGGGGGGAGGGGAGGGGCTGATGTACAGTTGTTAAATACCTTCCCACACACTTGGATTTTTAAACAATTAATATACAAAGTATAAGTCTTTGTCCTAACGTTTACGGTGAGATTAATTTGACGGCGAGATTAATTTGTTGTTTTTTCTTCCAGCCGAGGAATGCGTTTCGAGAATGTGTCAATGTTAACAGAGGGGATAAAGGAAGTCATTAAAGACATGCGGTATTGCTGGTAAGTTGGAAGTCATTAAAGACATGCGGTATTGCTGGTAAGTTGGAAGTCATTAAAGACATGCGGTATTGCTGGTAAGTTGGAAGTCATTAAAGACATGCGGTATTGCTAGTAAGTTGGAAGTTATTAAAGACATGCGGTATTGCTGGTAAGTTGGAAGTCATTAAAGACATGCGGTATTGCTGGTAAGTTGGAAGTCATTAAAGACATGCGGTATTGCTGGTAAGTTGGAAGTCATTAAAGACATGCGGTATTGCTGGTAATTTGCTCATATAATGACAAGAATCCTGGTAAATCAATTTAACAAGGTGCATGCGACATTGCTGGCAATTTAATGAACATAACCATTAGATGGCGGTTATCAAATGTCGGCGGTAAGGAATGTTGTATGAATGGAAGGAGATTGGATCCAGGTTGTATGAACGGAAGGAGATTGGAGCCAGGTTGTATGAATGGAAGAAGATTGGACCCAGGTTGTATGAATGGAAGGAGATTGGACCCAGGTTGTATGAATGGAAGGAGATTGGACCCAGGGTGCTAACATTATTTGCAGGAACTAACTATAAAAATGACGTCCCCACGCCCACATGTTTAATTAATATCTTACCCTTGTTCACTTACTGTAATGGGACGCTGTAAGCCTCATTTTGGCGCCTCTGTACCTTGGCGTCCGGGGACATATGTACCCCCTACCCCCTGGCTACACCACTGGTTACTTACTTTGAAATGTTCCAGTTTAATTTATTTTTGATATTATTGTAAAAAATGACAATTTATGACATTAGTTTTATTTTCTCTGCGATTGACCGAGTAGAGTGCAGTGCGTCTAACCTAAATTCACATACGCACATATTTCGTCATCTCGCCCACACACTGGAGTGGGATGTTGCCGATAGTTGTTGAGTTTTATGTTCACCGACAAGTGGCGCCACTTGTCTTTTACTGCCTTTAGGTCGGTTCATTTATTAGCCGCCAATCGTTGGAAACTGGAAACAATCATTGTGATTGTGCAGTAGGATTGAGTCACCTGACGGTCTACTTAAATCTGTAGGATTGAGTCATATGACGGTCTACTTAAATCTGGGTTCGTTCATTTCAGCTATCGATGTGATTTATTATATGCATAAGAATTCATTCATTCAGGGCATATATTTTGATTTATCCTAACTATGCCGGCAAACGTTACCATAGCAACGAAATAAAGTTTTAAACATAACATGAAATGAATGACACTAGTAAGAACAGAAATATGAATGAAGTAAAGATAATAATGAAGTAAGACTTATTTAAAATGACTATTAAAACCTTGTTTAAATTGTGTATAGTTACGCTGCGAGAGTTTAACAATGTAACTAATGTCAACAAAATCAGCAGCCATCTTGTTTCATTTCTTGTATTGTCATGTCATGCTAACATGCGTGGTCATTTAATTGTCCATTGAAGATTGAGAATGTGGGACTTTCCCTCACCTGTAACTTGCACACCCCGACGAACGGTTGAGGGGCTGTCATCGATAAACTGGTGATTGAAGGTGACAGGAAGATGAAATATCTCTATTAAATACCATTGTTGATGAAATATTGCAAAAATTGAAATTCTCTCGCCGATTGTTACTGAGTGCCCATTTTCTTCGTTATATATTAGAAGGTTAATGTAATAGTAGTTGCATCTGTCTGTCATTGTAAATGTCTTTCTCAGCTGTTGTTTATTGTAATGATGATACACACACGTGCATATAAGTCAGTAGGTAATGCACTAAAATATTACCGTGTAACAGGCTACCTATCTAAAAACTACTACTTTTATCTACTGCTACTTTTGTCTACTGCTACTTTTATCTACTGCTACTTTTATCTACTGCTACTTTTATCTTCTAGTACTTTTATCTACTGCTACTTTTATCTACTGCTACTTTTATCTACTGCTAATTTTATCTACTGCTACTTTTATCTACTGCTACTTTTATCTACTGCTAATTTTATCTACTGCTACTTTTATCTACTGCTACTTTTATCTACTGCTAATTTTATCTACTGCTACTTTTATCTACTGCTACTTTTATCTACTGCTACTTTTATCTACTGCTACTTTTATCTACTGCTACTTTTATCTACTGCTACTTTTATCACTACTGCTAACACCTACTATATCTCAATGTCACACCTGTCCACACATATCTGATAGTTATAACTGTCTAATAAGAATGTCTGTGTTCCAGGGTGGACGCTAAAGGAATCATCTATGAACAGAAGGGAGTGTTTAGGGTCAACTGTGTGGACTGCCTTGACCGGACCAATGTGGTCCAAACAGCTGTGGCTAGGATCGTCATGGAGACCCAGGTCAGACAGTCTTACATGTTTTAGATCTATTCAACAAATGTGCCCCGTGTGTCAGGTGTGGTAGATATTATAAACCCTTGTGCCCCGTATGTCGGGTGTGGTAGATATTATAAACCATCGTGCCCCGTATGTCATTTATGATATATATTATAAACCCCCATGCCCCGTATGTCAGGTGTGGTAGATATTATAAACCCTGGTGCCCCGTATGACAGGTGTGGTAGATATTATAAACCATCGTGCCCCGTATGTCAGGTGTGGTAGATATTATAAACCCTCGTGCCCCGTATGTCAGGTGTGGTAGATATTATAAACCCTCGTGCCCCGTATGTCATTTGTGATATATATTATAAACCCTCGTGCCCCGTATGTCATTTGTGATATATATTATAAACCATCGTGTCCCGTATGTCATTTGTGATATATATTATAAACCCTCGTGCCCCGTATGTCAGGTGTGGTAGATATTATAAACCCTGGTGCCCCGTATGTCACGTGTGGTAGATATTATAAACCCTCGTGCCCCATATGTGGTGCCCCGTATGTCACGTGTGGTAGATATTATAAACCCTCATGCCCCATATGTCACGTGTGGTAGATATTATAAACCACATGCCCCATATGTGGTGCACCGTATGTCACGTGTGGTAGATATTATAAACCCGTATGTCACGTGTGGTAGATATTATAAACCCTCGTGCCCCATATGTGGTGCCCCGTATGTCACGTGTGGTAGATATTATAAACCCTCATGTCACGTGTGGTAGATATTATAAACCCTCGTGCCCCATGTGTGGTGCCCCTTATGTCACGTGTGGTAGATATTATAAACCCTCGTGCCCCATGTGTGGTGCCCCTTATGTCACGTGTGGTAGATATTATAAACCCTCATGTCACGTGTGGTAGATATTATAAACGCTCATGTCACGTGTGGTAGATATTATAAACCCTCATGTCACGTGTGGTAGATATTATAAACCCTCGTGCTCCATATGTGGTGCCCCGTATGTCACGTGTGGTAGATATTATAAACCATCGTTGTCCGTATGTTAGGTGCTGTGATACGATTCACTAATGTGACCCGGATACTGGGGTTGAACGATCCTACAGACCAGCCCCTCCTAAATATCGAGTACCGGTGTAACAGGCCAGATTAAAACCCCTGACCAGAATATGAATGGGTGGGGGGTATATTCTGGCCTAGGCCAGATTATACCCGGGTATATTCTGGTCAGGGGTTTAATCTGGCCTGTTACACCGGGTATATTCTGGTCAGGGGTTTAATCTGGCCTGTTACACCGGGTATATTCTGGTCAGGGGTTTAATCTGGCCTGTTACACCGGGTATATTCTGGTCAGGGGTTTAATCTGGCCTGTTACACCGGGTATATTCTGGTCAGGGGTTTAATCTGGCCTGTTACACACCGGGTCGTCCATGTCATTGAGTCTTTATCTCTCATTGTTTCCTTCTTCAGCCATTTTGAATCTTACTGTGGTCAACATTTCTTTTTGATCAACGCGATGTCTTTATTAGCTTCTGCTTGAACTGGGGTTGGGGGGGGGCTTTGAAAACGACCTGAATTAGATTAAAAACAAGTCACGTGGCCTAACGCTTTATTTAAGTCCTCAAACATTGAAATATCCCCAGGGTAGAAGGTGAAATAGATCTTTACCTTTGTTTACGTGCGAACAAAGCCTTGTGCCTCAGACACGTTTTATGATATATCTTTCAACAAATATTAACAACAGAGTTAATCTTCAACCTAACCAACCGAAAGTGTCATGGCTGACTCCCGTATCAAAGAACATTGAACTTAACGCACTGACGCGACAAGGTGATTCACCTGTGGTATGGTAATATTTAGTATTTACTACGAGTGACAACATATTGGCTCTCAGGGTCAGGGGAAGCAACTTCAATGACAAAAACATCGAAGTCGATGACAACATCATGTGTGTCTGTGACAATATATTGAGCCGATGACAGTACCATATATGTCAATGACAATATATTAAGTCGATGACAGTACCATATATGTTAATGACAATATATTGATCCGATGACATTACCATATATGTTAATGACAATATATTAAGTCGATGACAGTACCATATATGTTAATGACAATATATTAAGCCGATGACATTACCATATATGTCAATGACAATATATTGAGCCGATGACATTACCATATATGTCAATGACAATATATTGAGCCGATTACAGTACCATATATGTTAATGACAATATATTAAGCCGATGACATTACCTTATATGTCAATGACAATATATTGAGCCGATGACATTACCATATATGTCAATGACAATATATTGAGCCGATGACAGTGCCATATATGTTAATGACAATATATTAAGCTGATGACAGTACCATATATGTTAATGACAATATATTGAGCCGATGACAGTACCATATATGTTAATGACAATATATTGAGCCGATGACAGTACCATATATGTTAATGACAATATATTGAGCCGATGACATTACCATATATGTCAATGACAATATATTGAGCCGATGACATTACCATATATATTAATGACAATATATTGAGCCGATGACAGTGCCATATATGTTAATGACAATATATTGAGCCGATGACAGTACCATAATAATATGGTGAATGACAATATATTGAGCCGATGACAGTACGATATATGTTAAATGACAATATATTGAGCCGATGAAAATATCACGTGTGTCTATAAAAATATCACGTGTGTCTATGAAAATATAATGTGTCTATGAAAAATATCACGTGTGTCCTATGAAACTATCACGTGTGTCCATGAAAATATCACGTGTTTCTATGACAATATCACGTGTGTCTATGACAAATATCACGGTGTGTCTATGAAAATATCACGTGTGTCTATGACAATATCACGTGTGTCTATGAAAATATCACGTGTGTCTGTGAAATATCATTGGTGTCTATGAAAATATCACGTGTCTATGAAAATATCACGTGTGTCTATGAAAATATCACGTGTGTCTATGAAAATATCACGTGTCTATGAAAATATCACGTGTGTCTATGAAAATATCACGTGTCTACGAAAATATCACGTGTGTCTATGAAAATATCACGTGTGTCTATGAAAATATCACGTGTGTCTATGAAAATATCACGTGTGTCTATGAAAATATCACGTGTGGTCTATGAAAATATCACGTGTGTCTATGAAAATATCACGTGTGTTCTATGAAATATCACGTGTCTATGAAAATATCACGTGTGTCTATGAAAATATCACGTGTGTCTATTACAGATTAATGTTTGCCATTGTGTGAGATTGATCACCTAATGCAGCGGTCGGCGAACAGGGGTAAATGACCCCATTTGGGATAAAAGGGAATTCCTGGGGGTAAAACAGTCTTATTTGGGACATATAAAACAGTCTTATTTGGGACATATAAAACAGTCTTATTTGGGACATATAAAACAGTCTTATTTGGGACATATAAAACAGTCTTATTTGGGACATATAAAACAGTCTTATTTGGGACATATAAAACAGTCTTATTTGGGACATATAAAACAGTCTTATTTGGGACATATAAAACAGTCTTATTTGGGACATATAAAACAGTCTTATTTGGGACATATAAAACAGTCTCATTTGGGACATATAAAACAGGCTTATGTGGAACATATAAAACAGTCTTATTTGGGACATATAAAACAGTCTTATTTGGGACATATAAAACAGTCTTATTTGGGACATATAAAACAGTCTTATTTGGGACATATAAAACAGTCTTATTTGGGACATATAAAACAGTCTTATTTGGGACATATAAAACAGTCTTATTTGGGACATATAAAACAGGCTTATGTGGAACATATAAAACAGTCTTATTTGGGACATATAAAACAGTCTTATTTGGGACATATAAAACAGTCTTATTTGGGACATATAAAACAGTCTTATTTGGGACATATAAAACAGTCTTATTTGGGACATATAAAACAGTCTTATTTGGGACATATAAAACAGCTTATGTGGACATATAAAACAGTCTTATTTGGGACATATAAAACAGTCTTATTTGGGACATATAAAACAGTCTTATTTGGGACATATAAAACAGTCTTATTTGGGACATATAAAACAGTCTTATTTGGGACATATAAAACAGTCTTATTTGGGACATATAAAACAGTCTTATTTGGGACATATAAAACAGTCTTATTTGGGACATATAAAACAGTCTTATTTGGGACATATAAAACAGTCTTATTTGGGACATATAAAACAGTCTTATTTGGGACATATAAAACAGTCTTATTTGGGACATATAAAACAGTCTTATTGGGACATATAAAAACAGTCTTATTTGGGACATATAAAACAGTCTTATTTGGGACATATAAAACAGGCTATGTGGAACATATAAAACACGTCTTATTTGGGACATATAAAACAGTCTTATTTGGGACATATAAAACAGGCTCATGTGGAACATATAAAACAGTCTTATTTGGGACATATAAAACAGTGCATAAAACTTATTTGGGACATATAAAACAGGCTATGTGGAACATATAAAACAGTCTTATTTGGGACATATAAAACAGTCTTATTTGGGACATATAAAACAGGCTCAAGTGGAACATATAAAACAGTCTTATTTGGGACATATAAAACAGTCTTATTTGGGACATATAAAACAGTCTTATTTGGGACATATAAAACAGTCTTATTTGGGACATATAAAAACAGTCTTATTTGGGACATATAAAACAGTCTTATTTGGGACATATAAAACAGTCTTATTTGGGACATATAAAACAGTCTTATTTGGGACATATAAAACAGTCTTATTTGGAACATATAAAACAGTCTTATTTGGGACATATAAAACAGTCTTATTTGGGACATATAAAATCCGCTAAAATGTTTTGTTTTGTGCTGACCTTGAACTGCATGTCAAGGAATTGATGTTTGAAATAAAGTTACTGAATACTTTTAAAAGTTAATTTAAAAATGGAAAGACTGTATTGTTGTGTCTGTTGATGGAGCTCCAGCTATGTTGTGTCGCGTAAGTAGTTTTTCAATTTTTGCAAGAGAGAGGGAAAAATTGAAGTTTTTAACAACTGTATGATCCATCGTCAAGCTCTGCTTGTGAAACATTTGTAACTTGAACTGGAGGTCGTCATGCGTGATGTTATCCAGATTGTACATTTCATTAAAGGACATGCACTGTAAACACGACTGTTTCGTGCTCTTTGTAAAGAGGGTGAGGCTGATGGTGAAGCTGATAGAGGGTGAGGCCGATAGATGGTGAGGCCGATAGAGGGTGAGGCCGATAGAGGGTGAGGCTGATAGAGGGTGAGGCTGATAGATGGTGAGGCGATAGAGGGTGAGGCCGATAGAGGGTGAGGCCGATAGAGGATGAGGCCGATAGATGGTGAGGCCGATAGAGGGTGAGGCCGATAGATGGTGAGGCTGATAGAGGGTGAGGCTGATAGATGGTGAGGCTGATAGAGGGTGAGGCCGATAGAGGATGAGGCTGATAGATGGTGAGGCTGATAGAAGGTGAGGCTGATAGAGGGTGAGGCTGATAGAGGGTGAGGCCGATAGATGGGTGAGGCTGATAGAGGGTGAGGCTGATGATACAGACTTACTTAAACTTAATCACACCGAGGTACGGTGGCTTTCACGCAGCAATGTTCTGAACAGAGTGTGGGCTCTGAAAGCTGAACTTCAAAAATTTCTGCCTGCTCAAAAGCATGCAATGGCGGAGAAGTGTGCGAACTATTGTTGGGCTGCACATCTTGCATACTTAGCTGCTATTTTTGAGTATGTGAATGCGCTGAAGGAAGAATTGCAGAAAACAATATATATCAATATAATTAATGCCAGATAAAGAAAGCAGCATTTGGATTAAAGCTTTCATATTGGAAACACAAAGCAGAAGGAAACAAGTTAGCGGCCTTTTCAAAGTTGGCCTTGTACTTGGGAGATTGTGGAAATATAACTTTTGACGACATCAAGGATATAGTTATCAGACATCTTACCAAGCTCAAAAAGTGGTTCACTGATTACTTTCCAGTTATTTTACGCATAAATCAGTTCGGCTGTAGATCCATTTGGATGTGACATTGAGGATGTACTAGATGAGCCTCAAGGGTTGACAGAGGCACCTCTTAAACTTCAGTAATAATGAGGCACGTATTCAATTTGCAAACAAAGCAGATCTGACACATTTTTGGATGTCAAATTCTGAAAAGGCTTTCAACACTGCACATGAGGATGACGTCAAGACGTAGCTGCCTTTTGCATCAACGTACCTTTGTGAACAAGGATTTTCCACTCCAGTAAACATAAAAACAAACCTGCAAAATTGATTGGACCCTGAAGACAGCATCCAACTTGCCCTGACATCAACCCACCCACACCCATTTCGATGGAATTGTGTCAATAATGAAAAAAAATCATTAAAAAAAACTGAAATTTACTGAGATTTAAAGAAAAAACCTCTACGTTTTATTAAATTTTATAGTACAAATTAATTACCTTAATTTATATTAAAATTATAATTTATGTTTTAAATAAAAAAAAGTCAATTTGTGTTCATCCGATTTTATTGCATTATGTAAGATTTATCATTACATCTAGAATGACAAGGGCCGTTAGACCTATAATCGTTAAAACAATGTTAATATATTCGACTGTTAACTTTTATAATTGCATCATACACATATCCTTTTCTGGTCATTTTTAGACAATTGTCGGGCTTATAAAACTCAATAGATGCGTTTTCAGCTGGGGGTTAGCCCTAGACCCTTGGGGCTGGGGGGGGGGTTTACAACTCTCCCAAATAGCCAAAGTGGTGTGGGGGGGGCGGGACCTCGCGTCTTCGGGGGTAACGGCAACATTGTTCGCTGACCCCTGACCTAATGTGTACAATTTACCATGTTGGATTGGCTAAACCATCCATGAAGGTCCTTGACCTTACACACATACACATACACACACATACAATAACACAAACACACACACACACACATACAATAACAGAGACACGTACACACACTAACACAGACACACACACACACAATCCCACTAATTTCCTTTGTCAAATTCATACAATTCATTTTCCTAATGCCTACTGCAGTATGAACAATAACTTAAGATTTTAATGCACTGCACGCTTATTGCTAGCGAGTAGGGTATAGAAATAGAAAAGTAAGATTTAATTCTGTGTCCTTTACGTATATATAGAAAACCATCTGGTCTTGGAGAGGTGAAAGACAAAGTATATGTGAAAGACAACTATAGCACATTTGTATGTCGTCAGCGTTGTCAATGTCAGTCAACTATGCCATTCATATGCATTATTCTATTTATACCAGACAAACGTGTCAATGTCAGTCAACTATGCCAGTCATATACATTATTCTATTTATACCAGACAAACGTGTCAATGTCAGTCAAAGATATCGATGCCAGTCTAAGGGACGTAATTCATACCTAAGGTGGACGACCTACTCCTGTTCCTGTAACTGGAGATTGTTACGGTTACGTAAAGCGCGACTCTTGCTTTCAGTTTATAAGTCTGCTACAAGGACGAAGTGAATGGGACTATCTACAGGCGAACTGTGGCAATAGAGGCCGTGATCCGTGGGCTGTGAATTATCCGACAAGATCAGAGATTCTCAAACGTGTGCTCACATCCCTCGCACCCGACACCTTGGGATTTCCTGTCAATGCTGGCTTGTGGGGCACCGAGTCCTGAACTTTTAGTTCGAAATCTCTTCATAAAGAAATGTCCGAGTTCCGGGTGTGTATGAGTATCTCTAGAAAACAGTTCATGTGGGCCTTGGGGCTCCGTGAAAACAGTTCATGTGGGCCTTGGGGCTCCGTGAAAACAGTTCATGTGGGCCTTGGGGCTCCGTGAAAACAGTTCATGTGGGCCTTGGGGCTCCGTGAAAACAGTTCATGTGGGCCTTGGGGCTCCGTGAAAACAGTTCATGTGGGCATTGGGGCTCCGTGAAAACAGTTCATGTGGGCCTTGGGGCTCCGTGAAAACAGTTCATGTGGGCCTTGGGGCTCCGTGAAAACAGTTCATGTGGGCCTTGGGGCTCCGTGAAAACAGTTCATGTGGGCATTGGGGCTCCGTGAAAACAGTTCATGTGGGCCTTGGGGCTCCGTGAAAACAGTTCATGTGGGCCTTGGGGCTCCGTGAAAACAGTTCATGTGGGCCTTGGGGCTCCGTGAAAACAGTTTATGAACTCTTTATATTAATATCATTAGTGCGTATCTATATCATTAATGCGTATCTATGTGTCGTATACCGAGGTCTCTCAATGTTATCTTGTGTTATTGTGGCATTGATTATACACAATAGTGCCACACCCAGCATAGGGTTCTTCACATTTATCATACACAATAGTGCCACACCCAGCATAGGGTTCTTCACATTTATCATACACAATAGTGCCACACACAGCATAGGGTTCTTCACATTTATCATACACAATAGTGCCACACACAGCATAGGGTTCTTCACATTTATCATACACAATAGTGCCACACACATTATAGGGTTCTTCACATTTATCATACACAATAGTGCCACACACAGCATATGGTTCTTCACATTTATCATACACATTTATCATACACAATAGTGCCACACCCAGCATATGGTTCTTCACATTTATCATACACAATAGTGCCACACCCAACATATGGTTCTTCACATTGATAGCTCTTCGCCGTTGTTAGTTCAGTAGTTGATAGCTTACATTGATAGGTCCTTACTGGGAGAAGGTCAATAGTTGCTAGTTGAGTTGATGTTTACATTGATAGTCCTTACTGGGAGAAGGTCAATAGTTGCTAGTTGAGTTGATGTTTACATTGATAGGTCCTTACTGGTCAGTTTGTCATATTCCATATCTCTAAAAAAATGTCTCGTGTTATCAAGTAGATCCAGTACCTTGGGCATTGAATAGGTCATCAGTTCTCATTAAAATATCTCTCAGGCCATTGAATAAGTCATCAGTTCTCATTAAAATATCTCTCAGGGCATTGAATAAGTCATCAGTTCTCATTAAAATATCTCTCAGGCCATTGAATAAGTCATCAGTTCTCATCTCATTAAAATATCTCTCAGGGCATTGAATAAGTCATCAGTTCTCATTAAAATATCTCTCAGGGCATTGAATAAGTCATCAGTTCTCATTAAAATATCTCCCAGGGCATTGAATAAGTCATCAGTTCTCATTAAAATATCTCTCAGGGCATTGAATAAGTCATCAGTTCTCATTAAAATATCTCTCAGGGCATTGAATAAGTCATCAGTTCTCATTAAACTATCTCTCAGGGCATAAACTCATTGTTATCCTTCTATCACTTGTATATTATCGTCATTGTGTGTTGGATGACTTGAGTGGCTCCACGACCTTCCTGTGGTCACGTGTTACTTCTTTGTTTTCTGGTATCCATGCGTGATACGTTTTTGAGATATTATTTAAAATGTTGATATTGTTGTCATGACTATGGAAGTCAATACCTTTTACCTGTTAGATCTGATCATGTGGGACATGTTTGATCATTGATCTAATATTTACGAGTTAAGTTAATTTGTTGGCCAATCGTGCTATCATAGTTTTATTTGTTTCGTCATTGGTCCAGCAGACAAAGAGGTGAATAACCGCTAAACCTTAGCTGACCTGTACGTTAGCTGTTGACGTGTTGCCCGCCATATAGAAAGGTCATAAGAACCAGGTCTTGGGCTCGTCCCGCCAGATAGTGCCGATATTCTCTGCCAAATCTATGCCATGTCCAAAATGTGGCCCGCAAACTATTAGATCACGGCCCGCTGGAGCTGTATGCTAATTTTGTAAGAAAGACTATCCCCAGAGGTTCTCTCTTTCTTGTACCCGGCCCGCCAGGGCTATAATCTAATTTTGAACGAAAAGTGAACTCCAGGGAGTCTCGCCACCTAGTATCCGGCCCGCGCCTTACTTGACATGAGAATGTGTGAGCTATAGATAAGTACTATGACTTGGTTACTTGAGGTATGCATGTTGCTATGGTGTGTGAGCTATAGAGGAGTGCTATGACTTGGTTACTGGAGGTATTCACATTTCTATGGTGTGTGAGCTATAGAGGAGTGCTATGACTTGGTTACTGGAGGTATTCACATTGCTATGGTGTGTGAGCTATAGAGGAGTGCTATGACTTGGTTACTTGAGGTATGCATGTTGCTATGGTGTGTGAGCTATAGAGGAGTGCTATGACTTGGTTACTGGAGGTATGCGTGTTGCTATGGAGTAAATACCTGGACATTATCATCAGCTCAAATATTTTTTACACAATTTGTACATACCATATCCATAACTTGTATACCACATTCATACCATTTTAATATTGATTTATATTGTAAATATCAGTACAGTATTATATCAATTGTTATACACCAGTGATTAGAAACAACAATTTCAACATCATTATCTTCACTTTCTCCCTCTCTCCCCCTCTCTCTTGTTATCTCACTCATTCATGTTTCAACCTCCTTTCACCTATGACATATTGCTCTATATTTCCTTTCACCTATGACATATTGCTCTATATTTCCTTTCACCTATGACAGATTGCTCTATATTTCCTTTCACCTATGACATATTGCTCTATATTTCCTTTCACTTATGACATATTGCTCTATGTTTCCTTTCACCTATGACATATTGCTCTATATTTAATTTCCTTTCACCTATGACATATTGCTCTATGTTTCCTTTCACCTATGACATATTGCTCTATATTTGCTTTCACCTATGACATATTGCTCTATATTTCCTTTCACCTATGACATATTGCTCTATATTTCCTTTCACCTATGACATATTGCTCTATATTTAATTTCCTTTCACCTATGACATATTGCTCTGTATTTCTGTTATCTCAAAGTCATGTCTCAGTACATCAGGGGCGTCAACCTTTGTGCATGTAGGACCACACTCCATGAAGTAAAGATATGCGGGGGCCGGTTTACGATAATAAACAAAAATGACATACATTGAAAAATTGTATTGCAAAAGTTTAATGTGAATTGGGATGCCGAGATCTTGAGTGCAGTATGTATGCGAGGTCATGCTCAATGCCACTGTTTTTTGATACATATGATGACGCAGGTGAGAGTGATTTGGTCTCGTCCTCACATGGTTGTTATTAAAATTTATAACTGAGAATGTCGAGCCTACAGATGAGCATTCTCTTAACAAATGTTCGAAACTCTTGGAATCTCTATCTATCCAGCTGACGTTAAAAGTCAATGAGACAAAGATGTTGTTGTCTGGTGTCACATTCAGCCTCACTTTGCAACTCAATGAGTTCCCAGTGCAGATGGCCAGGAGCATCATCAGGGTCAACAGAGGAAGGGGAAGGGGGAAAAACCCGTAAAAAACACGTACATAATACGCCAGTCAATTAAGTATTTAGGATGAAGCCTCGGATCAGTTAAAATTTAAGCGTGGGCCGTCTTTGGTCCTCGGGCCGGACTCTGGACACTACAGTATCTCCTTCCTAACTTGATCTCTTCCCCCTCCAACACTCTTTATATATTCTTACTTCCCTCCTACCATGTTTCTCTGCTACCGAAATGTTTACACGACTAAAATAGTCAAACTTGGTCAAATATTTTTCCGGTTTTAAACATGATGAAATAAAGAAAGTCAAACTATGTCAAACTCTGTCAAATTAATAAGGTGTACAGTGTCCAGAAATGAAAAACCTTAAACTTGGTCAAATGTGTCTGGTGCTATGACTTTAACTAAGATAACTTGGTCAAATGTGTCCGGTGCTATGACTTTAACTAAGGTAACTTGGTCAAATGTGTCCGGTGCTATGACTTTAACTAAGGTAACTTGGTCAAAATAAGACGCCCCCCAACTGAATGACTTGGTCAAAGAAAGACGCCCCCCCTCGACTGAATAAGTTGGTCAAATTAAGACCCCCCCCCCGGACTGAATGACTTGGTCAAATTAAGACCCCCCTACTGAATAATTTGGTCAAAGTAAGACGCCCCCCTCCCCCGAATGGATGATCTGGTCAAAGTAATGTTGTCAGCACTCTAGCAGACGTATAATTGTGTCCCAAGGGCAGGACACCCGTCTTTGTCGTTGTTACCTCCCTTGGACTGTTGATTCCCCTTTACAGGACGACCGCATTAAATGAGTCCATTTGATAGTCTGCTACTCAAGGACGCACAACTGTTAGTACGTGACGTCAACATTCTACCCAGGGCTTCTAACGTTATTGGGATATAGTCCCTGCCATGTCTAGACCTGTGGTGGGTGGCGTTGTTTGTTTTGAGGAGCAATAACAGATGGGGGGGGGTATCATTTTGACAAATAAAAGGCTCGCCACTCTTCCTCCACAAAGAGGCATGAAAGTACTGTGGCGAGAACTGATGGAGACAGGCAGACAGGTTATATCAACTCTGGTGCAGGCAACTGTGGGAATCAGAGAGACATAAGATGTAGAGAAACTGCTGGATAGAAAGACTAAATATCTAGTAATAGATAAGTAGAGCTAGTGAGTCCTTGAATGATCTAGTGAGACCTTGATTGATCTAGTGAGACCTTGATTGACCTAGTGAGACCTTGATTGATCTAGTGAGACCTTGAATGATCTAGTGACACCTTGATTGATCTAGTGAGACCTTGATTGACGTAGTGAGACCTTGATTGACCTATTGAGACCTTGATTGACATAGTGAGACCTTGATTGACATAGTGAGACCTTGAATGATCTAGTGAGACCTTGAATGATCTAGTGAGACCTTGATTGATCTAGTGAGACCTTGATTGACATAGTGAGACCTTGATTGACATAGTGAGTCCTTGAATGATCTAGTGAGTCCTTGATTGACCTAGTGAGACCTTGATTGACCTAGTGAAACCTTGATTGACCTAGTGAGACCTTGATTGACCTAGTGAGACCTTGAATGACATAGTTAGACCTTGATTCATCTAATGAGACCTTGATTGACCTAGTGAGACCTTGATTGACATAGTGAGACCTTGAATTATCTAGTGAGACCTTGAATGATCTAGTGAGTCCTTGATTGACATAGTGAGACCTTGATTGATCTAGTGAGACCTTGAATAATCTAGTGAGACCTTGAATTATCTAGTTAGTCCTTGATTGACCTAGTGAGACCTTGATTGACCTAGTGAGACCTTGAATGATCTAGTGAGACATTGAATGATCTAGTGAGACCTTGATTGACCTAGCGAGACCTTGAATGACCTAGTGAGACCTTGATTGACCTAGTGAGACCTTGAATGTTCTAGTGAGACCTTGATTGACCTAGTGAGACCTTGATTGACCTAGTGAGACCTTGAATGATCTAGTGAGACATTGATTGATCTAGTGAGACCTTGAATGATCTAGTGAGACCTTGATTGACCTAGTGAGACCTTGAATGATCTAGTGAGACATTGATTGACCTAGTGAGACCTTGATTGACCTAGTAAGACCTTGATTGACCTAGTGAGACCTTGAATGATCTAATGAGACCTTGATTGACCTAGAGAGACCTTGATTGACCTAGTGAGACCTTGATTGACCTAGTGAGACCTTGATTGACCTAGTGAGTCCTTGAATGGTCTAGTGAGACCTTCAATGGTCTAGTGAGACCTTGAATGACCTAGTGAGACCTTGATTGACCTAGTGAGACCTTGAATGTTCTAGTGAGACCTTGATTGACCGAGTGAGACCTTGATTGACCTAGTGAGACCTTGAATGATCTAGTGAGACATTGATTGATCTAGTGAGACCTTGATTGACCTAGTGAGACCTTGAATGATCTAGTCAGACCTTGATTGACCTAGTGAGACCTTGAATGATCTAATGAGGCCTTGATTGACCTAGTGAGACCTTGATTGACCTAGTGAGACCTTTATTGACCTAGTGAGACCTTGAATGATCTAGTGCGACATTGATTGATCTAGTGAGACATTGAATGATCTAGTGAGACCTTGATTGACCTAGTGAGACCTTGAATGTTCTAGTGAGACCTTGATTGACCTAATGACCTTGAATGATCTAGTGAGGCATGTATTGACGTGAACGAACAATTTAAATCGTTCTTGTTGCTATTTTCTATAAATGGTATAAACAAAACTCTTGTTACTAGATATAAATATTTGTCTTTAAATACTTCTTGAATGTCTTCAACCTTAAAATCGCGACCTGTGAACATTTCAAACTTCAAGTTTAAAGTAGTTTTTTTAAAAAAAGTTTTTTTCTATTTATTTTTTTACCTTTTGCTACTGAAGGTCATAAGGGAAAGCAAACTTACCGTAATCGATCTTATATTCTTAATTAAAAAATAACTGTCTAGCAATTATTGTAAGAAAAATCAAATGATATATTGTTGAATTTTATTTATGAAATTCGTTCAACGTTTTATATTTTCAAAGAAGAATTTTAAATATAAAACTAGAAACGAGAAAGCCTAAGACAATGAAGTTATTTAACCGATCCATCACGTTTAAATTACATCCGGTTATTTTTTCATCCGGTAGATTCAGGCCAGTGCTGCTGGCTTGAATTGATTACCTGCCCCTGCTCCCAATTATCCCAGCATGCCATGATGATTCGATGCAGATATTTATTAAAGACAGAGACATGATGTTTTCTCTCGTCAGAAAAAGTACATTGGAGTGGCAACAAAAATAATTTTTGATCATAATTTCCAATGCAAGGTTTTAGATACATGATTCTAAGGAATCTTTTCTTGAGATTTGACCTAGGACTATGACCTTGATCAGACTGTTACCTGGTGGTTTGTTGGCTTTGTTTTTATCCCCTTTGCAGAAGTGACATCTATCGGTTAACTAATTTGGCCTGGCTAAGACAGAACTGACAACTATTAGCTGATTTGCGTTGCTTTAGTTTTATGAGGTCCTTTTAACAGTCTCAACTTAACCTACTTATTTAATTGTTTGGAACATCCTGAACTGTCTGCCTCCTGGTTTCTTTCTAACTATGAAATCATGTGTAATGAACTCTGTGGTATAGTGTGTAACATCATGTGTAATGAACTCTGTGGTATAGTGTGTAACATCATGTGTAATGAACTCTGTGGATAGTGTGTAACATCATGTGTAATGAACTGTGTGGTATAGTGTGTAACATCATGTGTAATGAACTCTGTGGAATAGTGTGTAACATCATGTGTAATGAACTCTGTGGTGTGTAACATCATGTGTAATGAACTCTGTGGATTGTGTGTAACATCATGTGTATGTAATGAACTATGTGGATAGTGTGTAACATCATGTGTAATGAACTCTGTGGAATAGTGTGTAACATCATGTGTAATGAACTCTGTGGATAGTGTGTAACATCATGTGTAATGAACTCTGTGGTGTGTGTAACATCATGTGTAATGAACTCTGTGGTGTGTAACATCATGTGTAATGAACTCTGTGGATAGTGTGTAACATCATGTGTAATGAACTCTGTGGAATAGTGTGTAACATCATGTGTAATGAACTCTGTGGATGTGTGTAACATCATGTGTAATGAACTCTGTGGTGTGTAACATCATGTGTAATGAACTCTGTGGTGTGTAACATCATGTGTAATGAACTCTGTGGATGTGTGTAACATCATGTGTAATGAACTCTGTGGAATAGTGTGTAACATCATGTGTAATGAACTCTGTGGATTGTGTGTAACATCATGTGTAATGAACTCTGTGGAATAGTGTGTAACATCATGTGTAATGAACTCTGTGGATGTGTGTAACATCATGTGTAATGAACTCTGTGGAATAGTGTGTAACATCATGTGTAATGAACTCTGTGGATGTGTGTAACATCATGTGTAATGAACTCTGTGGTGTGTGTAACATCATGTGTAATGAACTCTGTGGATGTGTGTAACATCATGTGTAATGAACTCTGTGGATGTGTGTAACATCATGTGTAATGAACTCTGTGGTGTGTAACATCATGTGTAATGAACTCTGTGGATGTGTGTAACATCATGTGTAATGAACTCTGTGGATAGTGTGTAACATCATGTGTAATGAACTCTGTGGTGTGTAACATCATGTGTAATGAACTCTGTGGTGTGTAACATCATGTGTAATGAACTCTGTGGATGTGTGTAACATCATGTGTAATGAACTCTGTGGTGTGTAACATCATGTGTAATGAACTCTGTGGTGTGTGTAACATCATGTGTAATGAACTCTGTGGTGTGTGTAACATCATGTGTAATGAACTCTGTGGTGTGTAACATCATGTGTAATGAACTCTGTGGTGTGTGTAACATCATGTGTAATGAACTCTGTGGTGTGTAACATCATGTGTAATGAACTCTGTGGTGTGTAACATCATGTGTAATGAACTCTGTGGTGTGTAACATCATGTGTAATGAACTCTGTGGTGTGTGTAACATCATGTGTAATGAACTCTGTGGATGTGTGTAACATCATGTGTAATGAACTCTGTGGTGTGTGTAACATCATGTGTAATGAACTCTGTGGTGTGTAACATCATGTGTAATGAACTCTGTGGTGTGTAACATCATGTGTAATGAACTCTGTGGTGTGTAACATCATGTGTAATGAACTCTGTGGTGTGTAACATCATGTGTAATGAACTCTGTGGTGTGTGTAACATCATGTGTAATGAACTCTGTGGTGTGTAACATCATGTGTAATGAACTCTGTGGTGTGTAACATCATGTGTAATGAACTCTGTGGTGTGTGTAACATCATGTGTAATGAACTCTGTGGTGTGTAACATCATGTGTAATGAACTCTGTGGTGTGTAACATCATGTGTAATGAACTCTGTGGTGTGTAACATCATGTGTAATGAACTCTGTGGTGTGTAACATCATGTGTAATGAACTCTGTGGTGTGTAACATCATGTGTAATGAACTCTGTGGTGTGTAACATCATGTGTAATGAACTCTGTGGTGTGTAACATCATGTGTAATGAACTCTGTGGTGTGTAACATCATGTGTAATGAACTCTGTGGTGTGTAACATCATGTGTAATGAACTCTGTGGTGTGTAACATCATGTGTAATGAACTCTGTGGTGTGTAACATCATGTGTAATGAACTCTGTGGATGTGTGTAACATCATGTGTAATGAACTCTGTGGTGTGTAACATCATGTGTAATGAACTCTGTGGTGTGTAACATCATGTGTAATGAACTCTGTGGTGTGTGTAACATCATGTGTAATGAACTCTGTGGTGTGTAACATCATGTGTAATGAACTCTGTGGTGTGTAACATCATGTGTAATGAACTCTGTGGTGTGTAACATCATGTGTAATGAACTCTGTGGTGTGTAACATCATGTGTAATGAACTCTGTGGTGTGTAACATCATGTGTAATGAACTCTGTGGTGTGTAACATCATGTGTAATGAACTCTGTGGTGTGTGTAACATCATGTGTAATGAACTCTGTGGTGTGTGTAACATCATGTGTAATGAACTCTGTGGTGTGTAACATCATGTGTAATGAACTCTGTGGTGTGTAACATCATGTGTAATGAACTCTGTGGTGTGTAACATCATGTGTAATGAACTCTGTGGTGTGTAACATCATGTGTAATGAACTCTGTGGTGTGTGTAACATCATGTGTAATGAACTCTGTGGTGTGTAACATCATGTGTAATGAACTCTGTGGTGTGTAACATCATGTGTAATGAACTCTGTGGTGTGTAACATCATGTGTAATGAACTCTGTGGTGTGTAACATCATGTGTAATGAACTCTGTGGTGTGTAACATCATGTGTAATGAACTATGTGGTGTGTGTAACATCATGTGTAATGAACTCTGTGGTGTGTAACATCATGTGTAATGAACTCTGTGGTGTGTAACATCATGTGTAATGAACTCTGTGGTGTGTAACATCATGTGTAATGAACTCTGTGGTGTGTAACATCATGTGTAATGAACTCTGTGGTGTGTAACATCATGTGTAATGAACTCTGTGGTGTGTGTAACATCATGTGTAATGAACTCTGTGGTGTGTAACATCATGTGTAATGAACTCTGTGGTGTGTGTAACATCATGTGTAATGAACTCTGTGGTGTGTAACATCATGTGTAATGAACTCTGTGGATGTGTGTAACATCATGTGTAATGAACTCTGTGGTGTGTAACATCATGTGTAATGAACTCTGTGGTGTGTAACATCATGTGTAATGAACTCTGTGGTGTGTAACATCATGTGTAATGAACTCTGTGGTGTGTAACATCATGTGTAATGAACTCTGTGGTGTGTAACATCATGTGTAATGAACTCTGTGGTGTGTAACATCATGTGTAATGAACTCTGTGGTGTGTAACATCATGTGTAATGAACTCTGTGGTGTGTAACATCATGTGTAATGAACTCTGTGGTGTGTACATCATGTGTAATGAACTCTGTGGAATGTGTAACATCATGTGTAATGAACTCTGTGGATAGTGTGTAACATCATGTGTAATGAACTCTGTGGGTATAGTGTGTAACATCATGTGTAATGAACTCTGTGGTATAGTGTGTAACATCATGTGTAATGAACTCTGTGGAATAGTGTGTAACATCATGTGTAATGAACTCTGTGGATTGTGTGTAACATCATGTGTAATGAACTCTGTGGAATAGTGTGTAACATCATGTGTAATGAACTCTGTGGAATGTGTGTAACATCATGTGTAATAACTCTGTGGTATGTGTGTAACAACATGTGTAATGAACTCTGTGGTATAGTGTGTAACATCATGTGTAATGAACTCTGTGGTGTGTAACATCATGTGTAATGAACTCTGTGGTATTGTGTGTAACATCATGTGTAATGAACTCTGTGGTGTGTAACATCATGTGTAATGAACTCTGTGGTATGTGTGTAACATCATGTGTAATGAACTCTGTTCGTAGGTCATCAACTCAAATCACTCCAACACAAATGTTTTATGTCTAATTGGCTGGACGTTTATTTATTTTTTCTTCGAAAATTCCAATGATCTATAAAGTTGTATGCGTTTGTTTGTGTGTGTGCTTGTTTGTGTGTGTGTTTGTTGGGGTGGGGGTGGTGTCCGTTTGTTTAGGGCGGAGGTGACCAGTAAGATGGTGATCTGCTTGTGAATAGTGCATTGTAGGTGAGGTGACCAGTAAGATGGTGATCTGCTTGTGAATAGTGCATTGTAGGGGAGGTGACCAGTAAGATGGGTGATCTGCTTGTGAATAGTGCCTTGTAGGGGAGGTGACCAGTAAGATGGGTGATCTGTTTATGAATAGTGCCTTGTAGGGGAGGTGACCAGTAAGATGGGTGATCTGTTTATGAATAGTGCATTGTAGGGGAGGTGACCAGTAAGATGGTGATCTGCTTGTGAATAGTGCCTTGTATCACACGTGAATTGAAGCTCTGTACGTTTCTTCACTACGCCCTAGCTTACCCTTGTCGGGACATAAATTTTATGTTCATAGACCATCAGACATTGATTGACATACGAGGGTTCATGGTGGTAGCGGTCGCTGGTGAGTGGTGCCATTCGCAAGGTCATGGGTAGATCGCTTCAAGGTTGGTATTTAATTTGCCATGAAAGAATGTTAAATTGTAGGTGATGTAACTTACATTGTAAGAAGGAAATGTGATATTTGCCGGGGGAGAACGACCATATTTCAACAGATTGGTGCGACCATAAACCTAAAAACTTATTTTGAACCGTATGTCACCTTGAAACGTACGCCATCTAAATCCTGTTCAATCTAATGCATCATCAAGATAATAGCTTTTAAAGATTATCTCTAATTCCTGATCAATATAATCCCTGATAAAATATAATCCCAGATCAATATAATCCCTGATCAATATAATCCCTGATCGATATAATCCCAGATCAATATAATCCCTGATCAATATAATCCCTGATCGATATAGTCTGAAATCAATATAATCACTAATTACTGATCAATATAATCCCTGATAAAATGTAATCCCAGATCAATATAATCCCTGATCAATATAATCCCAGATCAATATAATCCCTGATCAATATAATCCCAGATCAATATAATCCTTTCGGTTGGAGCGACCAGACGTCTGCTGGTGTCTTATCGTATTTCCAATAATGGAGTGGGTGGGGGGGGGGTTGTTGTTGACTTGATATGAGTACAGGGCACGGGGCCAATGGTGTCCCTGAGTCCACCCAGCAACGAATGGGTACCTGACACTAGTTAGGGAGACAAAGGCGGTTGGTAATAGCGTGGAGCCCTCATAGCCGTGGCCTGTGAACGCGTCACTTGCCAACAGAACGGTATGGTCTGTGGACGCATCTTCAGTATAGAAGAAGCGTCTGTATAGTTAAGACAAGATTAGATAGCCTTGTGGTAGCCTTGTGGTAACCCTGTGGGATGGGTGTGAAAAAGTGAATAGTTGGAGTGTTGTTGGTGTTTTCATGAGAGGCTGTGAAATGAGAACTGGCAGGATTTGTTAGTGTCTTAATGTGGATGAGTGGAGAGTGGCTGGGTATAAACACTGGGTTGAGAGTGGCTGGGTATAAACACTGGGTTGAGAGTGGCTGGGTATAAACACTGGGTTGAGAGTGGCTGGGTATAAACACTGGGTTGAGAGTGGCTGGGTATAAACACTGGGTTGAGAGTGGCTGGGTATAAACACTGGGTTGAGAGTGGCTGGGTATAAACACTGGGTTGAGAGTGGCTGGGTATAAACACTGGGTTGAGAGTGACTGGGTATAAACACTGGGTTGAGAGTTGCTGGGTATAAACACTGGGTTGAGAGTGGCTGGGTATAACACTGGGTTGAGAGTGGCTGGGTATAACACTGGGTTGAGAGTGGCTGGGTATAACACTGGGTGGAGCGCAGTCTCTAGACTCATTGATTTGATCACCGGTAGGTAATTTGATTTAGGATAGCCGTCCATAATACGGGATAAATAAAGTACATTTGACGCATGTTTCCTACAAAGCTTCTAAAATTTTCTTTCAAAGTTTTCTTGTTTAATGTTTATTGTTAGGTATTCAACGAATGTTCATAAATATTCTAAAAAAACAAATCGTGACGATAATTATTAAGTCATGTTATCCAGCCTGCCATTATTTATCTTGATGGTAGTATTCCTGTTTGATGTTACAATTCGACTACTGTGCTTTGTAACCGACACACTTTTAGTACTGAGATAGTTTACAGACACACTGTCAGTACTGAGACAGTTTACCAACACACTGTCAGTACTGAGACAGTTTACAGACACACTGTCAGTACTGAGACAGTTTACAGACACACTGTCAGTACTGAGACAGTTTACAGACACACTGTCAGTACTGAGACAGTTTACCGACACACTGTCAGTACTGAGACAGTTAACAGACACACTGTAAGTATTGAGACACACTGTCAGTATTGAGACACACTGTCAGTATTGACACCCACTGTCAGTATTGAGAGACACTGTCAGTATTGAGACACACTGTCAGTATTGAGACCCACTGTCAGTATTGAGACCCACTGTCAGTATTGAGACCCACTGTCAGTATTGAGACCCACTGTCAGTATTGAGACCCACTGTCAGTATTGAGACCCACTGTCAGTACTGAGACAGTTTACAGACACACTGTCAGTACTGAGACAGTTTACAGACACACTGTCAGTATTGAGACCCACTGTCAGTATTGAGACCCACTGTCAGTATTGAGACAGTTTACAGACACACTGTCAGTACTGAGACAGTTTACAGACACACTGTCAGTACCGAGACAGTTTACAACACACTGTCAGTACTGAGACACACTGTCAGTACTGAGACAGTTTACAGACACACTGTCAATACTGAGACAGTTTACAGACACACTGTCAGTACTGAGACGGTTTACAGACATACTGTCAGTACTGAGACAGTTTACAGACACACTGTCAGTACTGAGACAGTTTACAGACACACTGTCAGTACTGAGACAGTTTACAGACACACTGTCAGTACTGAGACAGTTTACAGACACACTGTCAATACTGAGACAGTTTACAGACACACTGTCAGTACTGAGACAGTTTACAGACACACTGTCAGTACTGAGACACACTGTCAATACTGAGACACACTGTCAGTACTGAGACACACTGTCAGTACTGAGACACACTGTCAGTACTGAGACAGTTTACCAACACACTGTCAGTACTTAGACACACTGTCAGTACTGAGACACACTGTCAGTACTGAGACAGTTTACCAACACACTGTCAGTACTGAGAGACACTGTCAGTACTGAGACACACTGTCAGTACTGAGACAGTTTACAGACACACTGTCAATACTGAGACAGTTTACAGACACACTGTCAGTACTGAGACAGTTTACAGACACACTGTCAGTACTGAGACAGTTTACAGACACACTGTCAGTACTGAGACACACTGTAAATACTGAGACACACTGTCAATACTGAGACACACTGTCAATACTGAGACACACTGTCAGTACTGAGACAGTTTACAGACACACTGTCAGTACTGAGACAGTTTACCAACACACTGTCAGTACTGAGACACAATGTCAGTACTGAGAAGTTTACAGACACACTGTCAGTACTGAGACACACTGTCAGTACTGAGACAGTTAACCAACACACTGTCAGTACTGAGAGACACTGTCAGTACTGAGACACACTGTCAGTACTGAGACAGTTTACAGACACACTGTCAATACTGAGACAGTTTACAGACACACTGTCAGTACTGAGACAGTTTACAGACACACTGTCAGTACTGAGACAGTTTACAGACACACTGTCAGTACTGAGACACACTGTAAATACTGAGACACACTGTCAATACTGAGACACACTGTCAATACTGAGACACACTGTCAGTACTGAGACAGTTTACAGACACACTGTCAGTACTGAGACAGTTTACCAACACACTGTCAGTACTGAGACACAATGTCAGTACTGAGAAGTTTACAGACACACTGTCAGTACTGAGACACACTGTCAGTACTGAGACAGTTAACCAACACACTGTCAGTACTGAGACACACTGTCAGTACTGAGACAGTTTACCAACACACTGTCAGTACTGAGACACACTGTCAGTACTGAGACACACTGTCAGTACTGAGACACACTGTCAGTACTGAGACAGTTTACAGACACACTGTCAGTACTGAGACAGTTTACAGACACACTGTCAGTACTTAGACACACTGTCAATACTGAGACACACTGTCAATACTGAGACAGTTTACAGACACACTGTCAGTACTGAGACAGTTTACAGACACACTGTCAGTACTGAGACAGTTTACAGACACACTGTCAGTACTGAGACACACTGTCAATACTGAGACAGTTTACAGACACACTGTCAGTATTGAGACAGTTTACAGACACACTGTCAGTACTGAGACAGTTTACAGACACACTGTCAGTACTGAGACAGTTTACAGACACACTGTCAGTACTGAGACAGTTTACAGACACACTGTCAGTACTGAGACAGTTTACAGACACACTATCAGTACTGAGACAGTTTACAGACACACTGTCAGTACTGAGACAGTTTACAGACACACTGTCAGTACTGAGACAGTTTACAGACACACTGTCAGTACTGAGACAGTTTACAGACACACTGTCAGTACTGAGACAGTTTACAGACACACTGTCAGTACTGAGACAGTTTACAGACACACTGTCAGTACTGAGACAGTTTACAGACACACGGTCAGTACTGAGACAGTTTAAAGACACACTGTCAGTACTGAGACAGTTTACAGACACACTGTCAGTACTGAGACAGTTTACAGACGCACTGTCAGTACTGAGACACACTGTCAATACTGAGACACACTGTCAGTACTGAGACAGTTTACAGACACACTGTCAGTACTGAGACAGTTTACAGACACACTGTCAGTACTGAGACAGTTTACAGACACACTGTCAGTACTGAGACAGTTTACAGACACACTGTCAGTACTGAGACACACTGTCAATACTGAGACACACTGTCAGTACTGAGACAGTTTACAGACACACTGTCAGTACTGAGACAGTTTACAGACACACTGTCAGTACTGAGACAGTTTACAGACACACTGTCCGTACTGAGACAGTTTACAGACACACTGTCCGTACTGAGACAGTTTACAGACACACTGTCAGTACTGAGACAGTTTACAGACACACTGTCAGTACTGAGACAGTTTACAGACACACTGTCAGTACTGAGACAGTTTACAGACACACTGTCAGTACTGAGACAGTTTACAGACACACTGTCAGTACTTAAACTGTTAGTTTCCTTTCTTCACGTCCAGTTCCGCAAGCTTGGCCTGCTGCCCCCAGAGGAGTTTCTACCCAGTAGCTGTAGGAAGACGTACCAACAGATCTGGGCCAACAATGGTGATGTCATCAGCAGACAGTATGCGGGGACGGCAGCTCTGAAGGTCAGTAACTGGTCAGTTAGTTGTGTGGATGAATGGTGGCCAGGGGCAGAAGGGGGGGGGTAGATGTGTGGTTAGTTATATGGCATGGGCAGTAGTGTTCTAAAGTTCTACAGTATACGTATTCTTTAACACCTTTTACTTTGTTCAATGTACGTATTCTATAACACCTTGTATTATTCTATGACACAGTGCACTATGTATACTGTATAATACACGGATATTATAAAACTTTCTAGTAAGCCTGACAAAACACACATGCCATGAAATGTCACGTTTTACCTGTGTGTATTTCACTTCTGAAATGTTTCTGTAATGTTAGTCTAATGTTTCTGTAATGTTAGACTGTCTAAAGTTTCTGTAATGTTAGACAGTCTAAAGTTTCTGTAATGTTAGACAGTCTAATGTTTCTGTAATGTTAGACAGTCTAATGGTTCTGTAATGTTAGACAGTCTAAAGTTTCTGTAATGTTAGACAGTCTAAAGTTCTTACGGACAACTCTATTTAAGACAACTTCATTTTACAATTTAAACTGCCGAACCAAAAAAAAAGTTAATTTGCAGAGGAATTTAGACACATTTGTTTCAGCTCTTGCTGCGGGAACAAAGAAACTAATATTTTAAATATACTTTTAAGCGGTACATTTTGCAGTTGATATTATTTGCACGATTCAAAGACGGTTATGAAGGTAATATTGTTGTAGAGCTTACATCCAAGTACAGATTACATTTCATGTGTACTTAAACAACGCATGGCGTGTCCTGGCAACTGCATCAACATTTGACTGTTTTAGAAAACAAGAACTATCTGGCCATTGGATCAGTATCCATTACTTGCCAGTGTGTCAGTGAGTGACATCCACACTCCATGTGGATCATCTAAACCACGACATTTGGAAATCATTAGTAAATTGACAAAAACTACTTGTGGTCTGTTTACATTCGGGCACCGGTGTCTTCTTAAGGTAGGGGCGGTGTAGATTTTCTTTTATCCTCGTGAAATTTACCCGATCACATAGTGGCAGGTGGTATCAACTTGCCCAGTGTTGGATTTAGGTAGAGGCAGATGTGTGATACAGCACTTTTCAAGGGGAGGCAATTACAGTTTGTTTTTGTTTGTTTGTTGTTGTTTTTTTTTGGGGGGGAGAGAGAAAAAACGTGATCCAAAAGATATGTAAAACATTGTAACAAAATTATATTTTTTAAAAAAATGGATTTTAGAAGAAAAAAAGGGGGAAAAGCAAGATGCATGGTTCATTGATGCGAGTGATAATATTTTATATAGACAAAAATTAAAAGTGCATTAATTTAATTACGGTACATTCGATCGATCTGAAATTTTGATACAATACATTGTCATCCACGATCTATATGGTGTAAAATTTTGAGATCTCTAGGACCATCAGAAGTGGTTTAATTTTACGTTACAAGATTTGAAGGAAGGATGGATGGATACAACATACAAACAGTGTGACTTAAATAAAAGCGTGTAATAAAATTATGGTTCTTTTTATTTGTCAGTGATTTCATACACAATTTTAATAGAAGAAAAATATTTTTTAAATTGAGACAATATTTACATTTTGAGATTAAGGGCGGCATTATATTCCATAAAGTAAAAAATCTCGCTAAGGCCGAAGCGACCTTGCTTAAACATTTTTTTTTAAATTTGCTACTTTTGCAATGTTGTTGCTAGTGATACTATCTTGTAAATAAACCCATGTAATGAACCCGTGTAATGAACCCGTGTAATAAACCCGTGTAATAAACCCGTGTAATGAACCCGTCTAATAAACCCGTGTACTGAACCCGTGTAATGAACCCGTGTAATGAACCCATGTAATGAACCCGTGTAATAAACCCGTGTAATGAACCCGTGTAATGAACCCGTGTAATAAACACGTGTAATGAACACGTGTAATGAACCCGTGTAATGAACCCGTGTAATGAACCCATGTAATGAACCCGTGTAATGAACCCGTGTAATAAACACGTGTAATAAACACGTGTAATAAACACGTGTAATGAACACGTGTAATGAACCCGTGTAATGAACCCGTGTAATAAACCCGTGTAATAAACCCGTGTAATGAACCCGTGTAATGAACCCGTGTAATAAACACGTGTAATAAACACGTGTAATGAACACGTGTAATGAACCCGTGTAATGAACCCATGTAATGAACCCGTGTAATAAACACGTGTAATAAACACGTGTAATGAACACGTGTAATGAACCCGTGTAATAAACCCGTGTAATGAACACGTGTAATGAACCAGTGTAATGAACCCGTGTAATGAACCCGTGTAATGAACCCGTCTTATATTTAAGGCGTGATCATCTTGTGTTGCCATCAATCTTTTCTATGTAAGGGGGGGTGTGGTGGGGAGGTAGGGGACATCACTCGGTCGCTTTTATCCCAGAGGAGTTTTCCATGCTTCAGTCTTTACCCTGGTGTAAGGGGCCATCCATATATTACGTACGCACAAAAAGTCAAATTTTTATACCACCTCCCCCATGTTGCACCCCGCACATTTTTGGGCCCCCCTCTCCTATGCGTACGTACAATTTAGCTTCTCCTCCTCTTCCCCCCTCAAACCCCCCCCCCTCCTTTTTTTGAAAAATTCATTTTAAGCCATAGTCACAAGATATTGGTTTTACTATTTATAATTTATAGTTATTTGTAATATTCTGTTTTGCTTGTCGAAATTATAAAACTATATAATTTGCAATTGTCACGCAAGTCAGTCAGTCTGTCCTGGCGCTACTAATTTTAGAAAGCAGGGAAAACCAAATTACTGCACCAATGCATCAAAAGGTGTGCAAATTAAAGATGTGCTGTAAAAAAATATTATATGACGTAATTGTTTTCGCTCATATTTTAATTTTCGAAAAGGGATCAATGTAAAAAGAGGATTTGATGATGGTTAATTATAAAATCAAAAAACAAAGGGCCATCTTAACGCATAGGCCCGTTGGGCATTTGCCCGGGGGCCAACGAGCATAGGGGCACCATGGGAATATATTTATTTATATATATTATGTTAATTTATATTTTATTCCTTCGGGGTAGGGGCCCCACGCTATTTCTTTGTCCGGGGGCCCCAAATGGTGTAAAGACGGCTCTGCCTACAACCCCTATTATAAAATACTTTGTGTACATTTCAGAAAGTTTAATATTTTTTCATCCCCCCTCGTCACGCGTCGTCACAAAAGTTAGACTCCTCCCCCCTCCAAAAATACGTCACAAAGCTTTGACACCCCCCCCCAACAACAACAAAAAAACAAACTTATTTTCTATTTATTTATTAAGTATTTATTTAGGGTAGGTCTGCATTGTAATATCGTAACACACGTGAAGCTATGTAAAAGGTCATTAAAAATTTCTATATTGGTCCTCTTAGATCTTAGTGCAGCCTTTGACACTGTCGACCATCAAACACTGCTGAAAACCCTACAAAATTATTTTGGAATTTCTGGCTCAGTTCTGGCTTGGTTTCAATCATACTTATCTAACAGATCACAGGTAGTATCAGTAAATGGCTGTATCTCTCACAAAGCTGACTTGCTTTATGGTGTGCCTCAGGGCTCTGTTTTGGGTCCGGTACTTTTTGTACTGTATACAAGGCCACTACTTTTACTGCTCGAAAAGCATTCAGTTAAAAGCCAATCATTTGCAGATGATACTCAGCTATATACTCACATTGATCCCTCTAATATGGACTCCGCTGTCCAATTGATGCAAGAGTGCATTGGTGAGGTAAAGTCTTGGATGACGTTAAGCAAACTCAAGCTGAATGATAAGACTGAAGCACTTCTATTTTGCAACAATAAATCACGCAGTACTTTGTCTCTTCCGAAGTCAAGTCACGTAGCCAGTTCGGATATTCTGTTCACAACATCGACTAGGAATCTTGGCTACATATTTCTGACATGTCTCTTAACAACTTCATCAATCACATCTGTCGCTCTGCCTACACTGCCATTCGTCAGCTCAGCTCAATCCGTCATTACTTAACAGTTAGTGCAACAAAAACTCTAGTTTGTGCTCTTGTACTAGCTCGTATGGATTACTGCAATTTTCTTCTGTCAGGTGCGCCAAAACAATGCATTGAAAAACTACAGAAAGTTCAAGCTGCCAGACTGGTGCTCAAGGCAAAAAACATGACCATGTTACTCCACTTCTTGACTCACTTCATTGGCTGCCTATACAAGCCCGTATTGATTACAAACTGGCCGTTCTCTGTCACAACTTCTTTTCGGACTCATGCCCATCGTATCTTACTGAACTTTTGTCGGTCTACTCATCCACTCGCCAGCTACGATCTTCTGCAGACACACGCGTTCTCTCTGTTCCTAAGACACGCACCAAAACATTTGGTGAAAGGTCGTTCTCTTTTTGTGCAGCCAAACAATGGAATTCTCTACCATTATACTTACGTAGTATTCAAACAACCAAGTCCTTCAAGACTGCACTTAAGACACATCTTTTCAAAATTTATTTTCAAAATTAATGAAACAACATTTCTTGTAAATGATTAACGTAGCTTATGTATAATGTACTGTAATTTTTGTGTTTGTTATGATATGAAAGTTAATTTAATACTTATAGGTATGTTATTTCTTTCATGTAAAGCGTTGTGAGCCCAGTTCCTTACTGGGATACAGCGCTATATAAATAATCAATTTATTATTATTATTATTATTATTATTAAATTCCTTGTGTATGAGACATAACTAAAACTATTGATTATGTTCAAACGCGACAAACATTTACAAACTGAAACCGAATTATCTCCCCCGGCATTAAAACCGGGGGAAGGGGAAGGGATGTGGACATCGACGGGTGACGTCAACGCGTTAACTCAAAGCGTATGTTACACCGCGGGTCGTTCTTGTATCCAAAATTATCATAACTTTTTACTCCGAAGCTCACGGGGTTTTTTTTTGTTGTTTTTTTCCAAGCTAACGACTATCCCCCAAATCCCCGCCCGAGTCAAGTGGGCAGGACCTCGAGTCTGGGGAGGGGGGTAACGCTCACATAAACTTGTATATTTTGGGGTAATGGGCAAAAAAGTTCGCCGACTCCTACTGTAAGAGAACCAAACGGAGCTGCGGTTACATCACAAATGTCAACATCAAACGAATCAGGGTAACAATTTTATACGTTCTCTTGTGGGTTCTCAAACGTAAGGATTATAGTTAGATTTAATTATCTATTCTAGATAACTTACGCCAACCGGCGTCCGATGGCCTACGGACCGGCACTTTGAAAAGCGCTGATGGTTTTTAACAAAAAGTCATTAAATAATTTGTAAATGACAAAATATTACAGTGGAAGTTTTATTAAAATTTACCCTTTTGATGTGACGTCACTGTCACATGTGATTAACATAATTTTGTGACGTAAGGTCACGTGTATAAGAAACGCGGGAAGAAAGGAGCATTTCTATTGGTTGAATGTGTTGGGCGAACAGTTGTGTGTAAATTTCCGTCGAGGAAAGATGTATGGTGTATGCCTCAAGATTTCCACGTTATATTACCTCAAATGATATCTGTGTGTACATAATATATATATTAAAGTTGTTTTGGATAAACGAATTCTTCAGTGAATTATTGTGCACAAGATTATTTTCTGTGAGAACGCCTACATAAAGAGTTAAATATAGTTATCGTTACAGTCACATATCTTCAAACCCCCCCCCATCTCCCCCTCGTCATGCATCGTCACAAAAGTGTGACCCCCTCCCCCCTAGTTGCGTGACGTCATTTATGGACGCCCCTTAGTATTATGCAAATTAAATTTGTTGTGCGTACGTACACATTCATTCGAGACCCCCTACCCTCCCGTACGCATCCGTACGCAAAATCCCGTTGATTAAACACCCCCCCCCCATAATTGCGTACGTAAAATATTGATGGCCCCTATCATCAGCATCTTCATCGCATGTCGTCACATCTGGGGCATGTCGTCACATCTGGGGCATGTCGTCACATCTGGGGCATGTCGTCACATCTGGGGCATGTCGTCACATCTGGGGCATGTCGTCACATCTGGGGCATGTCGTCACATCTGGGGCATGTCGTCACATCTGGGGCATGTCGTCACATCTGGGGCATGTCGTCACATCTGGGGCATGTCGTCACATCTGGGGCATGTCGTCACATCTGGGGCATGTCGTCACATCTGGGGCATGTCGTCACATCTGGGGCATAGGCCACAAACAAAGGCTCTCCAGGCATTCCGGTTTTACGCCGGTCTGTCCATATAGTCAACGAGAATGTCATTTGTTGTAGGTTCAAGTTAGTGAGAAAATGGTGCAGCAGAAACAAAATATTCTGCGCAATTGTAAATAAATAAACTGTTTAACAAGTCAAATATCATTTTTGTCCTCTTCAAAAAAAGAGAGTTAGGTCCCTTAAATGTTTAATTTCATTTTCGTCGTTTCTAGAATCAAAATCAATAGAATTTTTTTAATTTAAAAGAAAAGTATTTTTAAGTAAATGAAGATTCAATTATTATAATTATTATAGTTAAGGTAAGCCTTAAGCCATGGATATTGAGAAGTAAAACATTTTGATACGCCTGACCATGTCAAATGAAAGTCCTGACCTTGTAAAGTACACTTTGATAATGAATACATTAAACGTGTTTATAAATCTAGAACACGCTACACGCAAGCGGGACAAGAATTGTTGTTATATATGCCTAGATCTTTCTAGACTAGATGCAAGCGGGACAAGAATTGTTGTTATATATGCCTAGATCTTTCTAGACTAGATGTAAGCGGGACAAAAATTGGTGCTATATATGCCTATATCTTTCTAGACTAGACGCAAGCGTGCCAAGAATTGTTGCTATATATGCGTAGATCTTTCTAGACTAGACCCAACAGACCAAGCCCTATAGATATTTAGACAAACAAGCAAACACCTCGCCGACCCAAACAATTACTGTCTGTTACTGTTATACAGTGGTGGTGGTTGAGTCGATACACGATAGTATCCCATGATCTCAACCCAGAGTAAAGAGTTTTTTTAAAGAGATTTATTAAAGATCGTGAAGTTAACTGACTTTCAGTTTTACAGTTCTTATTCAAACAATTTATTGACGGCTTTGCACTTTTGACCGTTTATATTTTTTAAAAAAACATGTTCAATTAGTGCCATGTCGCTCATCATACTAAAGGCTGTCTACTGTCAGTCGAAGATTCCCAGTTTCATGAACAGGAATTGACAGCCGCTAATACCGTCGTTCTCAAAGACAAACTGAAGGTACTACCTATAATATAAAGTAATAAGTTTACTTCAAACCTACGGACAGCCACTCTTACCTACTCTATCCCTCGTCTCATCCCAAATCCTGTAAGGATTCTATTCCCTTTTCACAACTTCTTCGCCTCCGTAGATTGTGTCAATCTAATGAGGACTTTTTGGAAAAGGCGTTGGAAATGGTGGAGTTTTTTAGACAAAGGTCTTACCCTGAAGCTATACTTCAATCTGCACTTCAGGGGGTTAAAAACTTCACTCGTGCCGACGCCTTTGTATCACGCTCCAGTGATAGTAATGAAAGGAGGAAATTGGTGCTCACATACCATCCCCACAACATCGGAGCCAAGGAAATATTTTTGAAAAACCGCACCATCCTCCTTGCGGACCCTGAGACAAACAACATATTTTCCACCCCACCCCTCATTGTATTCAGGAGGGACAAAAATCTGCGAGACCTATTGGTTCGTAGCCGTCTGCTTATTCCGTCCTCCCATCTGGGCACCAAGCCATGTGGTCGTAATCGCTGCAAGACATGTCCCTTTGTTATCCAGACGGACCAGATTGTCTTCCGTAAAGGGGGTATTCAAGATTAGGAATGGCTATCTTTGTACCAGCCGCAATGTGGTCTACACCATTGTGTGTAAGCGCTGTCCTTTGAAGTACATTGGTGAGACGGGGAGGTTACTCTCGTGCCGCCTCGCTGAGCATGTACGTGCCATTAAACAAGACAAACAATGTCCTGTCTCCCGACACTTCAATGGACGTGACCACATGGGCGTCGATGACATGTCTGTCACCGCCTTGGTTTCCTGTACAAACACACCCGGCCGGGTCAGTCTGGAGAATAGACTAATCCACGAGTATGGGACTCTTACACCACACGGGATCAACGTTGTGTTCGCACTGACAAGCTGATTGATTGGCCACACCCACCCTATCCTTTCCTATATAAGCTCTTACTTTTCTCTTCTTACTTTATCCCTACTGGACTGCTTGGATTTCACCGCAGCTAAGTGTTTTTCTATTATTATTCCGTGTTTTTCTTTTCATGTGTGTACTATTTGTCCGTTGAGGAAGGCTCTTTGCCGAAACGTTCGCTGTTGTGTTACGTCTTGTCAGGCCTACTAATACCCTGTTTTTTATATCATAAATTTACCTACCTATAATATAAGCGAGTGTATAGCACAGCTCCCTAGTTTCAGCACACGTGCCCCGGCCTTGCCTTCATTGCTCAATGCTACAGGCCATTAAATAATAAGTCCTTGTGTTCGACCCACCCTCCATTCAATAGTTGCTAGTACAACTTCTACTGGGTGCAGATTACAAGAGGTTCTCAGCTTTCTAACCTTGTCGTCACCCGCCCCCGCCCCCGCCCACCAGATCTATTACCAACACCAGAACGGCGATGGTGACAAAATGGAGGTGGTGACAAAATGGAGGTGGTGACAAAATGGCGGTGGTGACAAAATGGAGGTGGTGACAAAATGGCGGTGGTGACAAAATGGTGGTGGTGACAAAATGGAAGTGGTGACAAAATGGCGGTGTTGACAGAATGGCGGTGATGAAGCTCTCCATTAAACTTCCTTCTGTGCAGAAGACAACTGTTACTGTATAAAATGGCGAGTTGCGTTTCCTTAAAGGCCAGGCCTGGCACCGGTGATTCAGCCACAGAAATATAAATGATCCCTATGCCAACCAAGTATTATGATCTATTTCATTAAAAGTCACGTGTCATATCTTACTCTGGTCGTGGTGTAACTATAGAAATGACATGTGATCTAATGATGGATTTGACTTGTTTGTGGCACTTTAACCTTTGATGACAGGTTTTGTGATGGGAAACTAACTCAGCTACTCTATGGCGGATTAAGGGGGGGGGGCTGAACGGGCTAAAGCCAGGGGCCCCCAATGATTTAGAGGCCCCCAAATTTAGTATAATTTATTATAAAGGTGGACATATGTATGCAGGAATCCCTAAAAATATCATAAATTAATAATATATTATCTATTAATCTGATCGCTATTCGGACCCGGTAGCCTCAGTATAAAAAAACTTGATTTGATTGGCTCAATAAGAGAACATATTAATGAATACTATTTATATCTTTTAATTTTTTTACAACGGTCAGGATCTTGTGGTCTAGTGGCAACGTGTTGGCTTGTAGCGCTAGCGATACCGGGTTCGAATCCCGGCAGGGGCATAATTTTTTTTTAAATTTTTGTTATTATCTTTTAACACTCAATTTTAGTTTCCAGCCAAACAGTTATTTCTTTGTGTTCGGTTTTTTGATGAATCCTATCCCGGAGTACAGACACATTATGAACAAGGAACCAATGGACTATCTAGTTACAAGTTACAGTCTTATATTAGCTGCTAGCAATCATTTTATTTAAAGGGACGCTAGATGGGTAGGGCCCCAGTTTTGAATTGCAGCCAGGGGCCCCGTGCAGTCTTAATCCACCGCTGCAGCTACTTACCTGAGTGAATGACTGGATACATGAGTGAATGACTGGATACATGAGTGAATGACTGGATACATGAGTGAATGACTGGATACATGAGTGAATGACTGGATACATGAGTGAATGACTGGATACATGAGTGAATGACTGGATACATGAGTGAATGACTGGATACATGAGTGAATGACTGGATACATCAGTGAATGACTGGATACATGAGTGAATGACTGGATACATGAGTGAATGACTGGATACATGAGTGAATGACTGGATACATGAGTGAATGACTGGATACATGAGTGAATGACTGGATACATGAGTGAATGACTGGATACATGAGTGAATGACTGGATACATGAGTGAATGACTGGATACATGAGTGAATGACTGGATACATGAGTGAATGACTGGATACATGAGTGAATGACTGGATACATGAGTGAATGACTGGATACATGAGTGAATGACTGGATACATGAGTGAATGACTGGATACATGAGTGAATGACTGGATACATGAGTGAATGACTGGATACATCAGTGAATGACTGGATACATCAGTGAATGACTGGATACATGAGTGAATGACTGGATACATGAGTGAATGACTGGATTCATGAGTGAATGACTGGATACATGAGTGAATGAATGGATACATGAGTGAATGAATGGATACATGAGTGAATGAATGGATACATGAGTGAATGAATGGATACATGAGTGAATGAATGGATACATGAGTGAATGAATGGATACATGAGTGAATGAATGGATACATGAGTGAATGACTGGATACATGAGTGAATGACTGGATACATGAGTGAATGACTGGATACATGAGTGAATGAATGGATACATGAGTGAATGAATGGATACATGAGTGAATGACTGGATACATGAGTGAATGACTGGATACATGAGTGAATGACTGGATACATGAGTGAATTATGGCCCTTTGTTTTACCTTTAGGGAGACTTTACCAGGACAGGGGAGAGAAAGCTGTCAGGACTGATGAAGGACGGGGTCAACTCAGCCAGCAGGTCAGTGCTACAAATGTTTGTAATTTATTCAGCTGACCTGTCTTAACGTCAAACCCTAGGCTGTCTTTTGTCAGTGCTACAAATGTTAGTTATTTATTCAGCTGACCTGTCTTAACCTCAAACCCTAGGCTGTCTTTTGTCAGTGCTACAAATGTTTGTAATTTATTCAACCCCATCCCCAACCTGTCTTTTTGTCTCCTTCCGTTTCATCAAATATTGGGAACATTTTTATAACTAAATGAATATAACTCATTCATTTATTTCTCAATATTTCTAACTTTTTAAATCAAAATTGTGGTAAATGTTCCTTTATGATTTGAAATCTCTTTTTCATGTTAACGAATTCTCCATTAATCAAACTAAAGTGGAACGAATGTTTGTCTAGCTTTCCCAATTTTTTTGCAAAAAAAAATAGTCTCCAGCTAAAAATTATATTTAGTCAGGACCCCACCCGCCAAAAATATTTCACAAACTTGGTTACTTTAATCCTTTTGTCCAAACTTTAATCCATTTGTCCAAACTTTAATCCATTTGTCCAAACTATTTCTCAGATATTACCTTAGGTTCCGCGACGCCTACAGACAAGCAGCAATTGACTTGACCCTTGGTCAGCCAGTCTCAGAGTCACTCCTTGTGCCGTCCAGCGAGGGAGAGGAGGGTGACGGGGCAGAGGCATCAGAGAAGGAGGAGAATGTGAAAATGATGATTGAGGATTGTAAGAAGATGTTGATTGTGGATCCAGAACAGTGTCTTGGTGGTTGGGGTCTTATCAATGCTGACCCTGTGTGAGTACTAGACATGTGTCTTAGAGAAACTGATGTGATTGTTTGAGACAATGTGATAAACTGATGTGATTGGTTGAGACAATGTGATAAACTGATGTGATTGGTTGAGTCAATGTGATAAACGGATGATGTGATTGGTTGAGTCAATGTGATAAACTGATGATGTGATTGGTTGAGACAATGTGATAAACTGATGATGTGATTGGTTGAGACAATGTGATAAACTGATGTGATTGGTTGAGACAATGTGATAAACTGATGATGTGATTGGTTGAGACAATGTGATAAACTGATGATGTGATTGGTTGAGACAATGTGATAAACTGATGATGTGATTGGTTGAGACAATGTGATAAACTGATGATGTGATTGGTTGAGTCAATGTGATAAACTGATGATGTGATTGGTTGAGACAATGTGATAAACTGATGTGATTGGTTGAGTCAATGTGATAAACTGATGATGTGATTGGTTGAGTCAATGTGATAAACTGATGATGTGATTGGTTGAGTCAATGTTATAAATTGATATAATTGGTTAAGTCAATCAGATAAATTGATATAATTGGTTAGATCAATCAGATAAACTGCTGTCATTGATCAAATCAATAATTGAATCACCTGTAACTGTATTTGAAAACAAAACCTTCAAAAATCCTTTTAATGACATAACTGTCAATGTTTACAACAGAGACGGAGACAGTGATCAACAAGACACGGACATGATCGTTCTTCTCAGCCAGCGATCACTGTATGTTGCCTGGTATGATGACGACAAGGAACAAGTGACCAAATATCAGCGTATCTTCCTGGAGGACATTGACAGAATTGAGATTGGTAATAATATCATGATTATAAGTTATTATAAGGAGGTAAATGATTGACTGATTCATCAATGGAACATAATCAGAACTCATTTTGCTCAACACTAATTTCCCAGGTCTTGATTTTTAAAATGTGATTGCCAAATTAAACACAGCTTGTGCTTAAAATATTATTTTAAGAACATTGACTTAATGATAGGTATGACCTATTTTATATAGTTATTGACACTATTAGAAGTATGACCTATTTTATATAGTTATTGACACTATTAGAAGTATGACCTATTTTATATAGTTATTGACACTATTAGAAGTATGACCTATTTGAAGATTATATTTATTTTATTTATCTCAGAAGTAGTTATAAAAACAGGTAATGTATTATATTACTTAAAATGTGAATTAATTAAGATATGGAAATGAATGTTATCAAATGTAAGTTTTCTATTAATAGCCATGATTGAAGAATTGGCCTACATGTATCATTATCCTTAAATGAGCAAATGGAAAGATAAGCCATGTGTGACACTGCCATGATTGTACAGCTATGATTGAATGACTGTAACAGTAGAACATTCCATGATTGAATGACTGTACCAGTAGAACATTCCGTGATTGAATGACTATACCAGTAGAACATTCCATGATTGAATGACTGTACCAGTAGAACATTCCGTGATTGAATGCTTTTATCAGTCTGACATTTCCATGATTGTGTTGATGTGACATATCCATGATTTGATGATTGTCCAGGTATGGAGCCAGCTATGTTCAAGTCCAGATACCCATGTATGAGGTTGTTCTACCATTACGGAGCTGAAGAAGGACTTTTCCACATGTTTCGATTGCCTCCTACACGTTTGTTCAATAACAAATCAACCGGAATAATGTCTCAGGAAGAGGCTAAAGGTTTCTATATAATGTTGACGTCTCTGTTCACACCGTCCAATCTCTTTTTAATGAAATACATGTAACTTGGTTTTATTTTAATTATGGCAGTAAATACTCTAAGTGAAAGTGAATAAATCAGAATTAAAATAAAGATTTGTTTGTGATAAAAATTAGAATCATAATGAAGTTATTTCAAAGACATATATATTGTACTTTTGTAGATTTATTCAAATTGCTAGTTCAAGATAGTTTTCATATCATAATTAACATGTTTGTTCTCTATCTAACCCTTGCAATCTCACTTGTCTGTTATTGTTTCAACCCCTTACATAAACCATAATGTTATATTCATAAACACCAAACTAGTCCTTGAAGGAAATCTCCATTGGTAAATAAATGTCAGCCCTGCGCACAGGACACAACCAGGACTTGGGGGGGCGTCACAGTATATATGTCACTGGTGTTATAGGAAAATATTTTTAACATTAATAAAATATAACATTTGATTTTCATCATTTGAAGTGAGATCAAATTTAGAGTAGAGTCATTTTTTAATTGGGAAACAAATAAATATTACAACGTAATTGGTCAACATATGCTTTGTGAATAGAAACAAATAAATATTACAACGTAATTGGTCAACATATGCTTTGTGAATAGAAACAAATAAATATTACAACGTAATTGGTCAACATATGCTTTGTGAATAGAAACAAATAAATATTACAACGTAATTGGTCAACATATGCTTTGTGAATAGAAACAAATAAATATTACAACGTAATTGGTCAACATATGCTTTGTGAATAGAAACAAATAAATATTACAACGTAATTGGTCAACATATGCTTTGTGAATAGAAACAAATAAATATTACAACGTAATTGGTCAACATATGCTTTGTGAATAGAAACAAATAAATATTACAACGTAATTGGTCAACATATGCTTTGTGAATAGAAACAAATAAATATTACAACGTAATTGGTCAACATATGCTTTGTGAATAGAAACAAATAAATATTACAACGTAATTGGTCAACATATGCTTTGTGAATAGAAACAAATAAATATTACAACGTAATTGGTCAACATATGCTTTGTGAATAGAAACAAATAAATATTACAACGTAATTGGTCAACATATGCTTTGTGAATAGAAACAAATAAATATTACAACGTAATTGGTCAACATATGCTTTGTGAATAGAAACAAATAAATATTACAACGTAATTGGTCAACATATGCTTTGTGAATAGAAACAAATAAATATTACAACGTAATTGGTCAACATATGCTTTGTGAATAGAAACAAATAAATATTACAACGTAATTGGTCAACATATGCTTTGTGAATAGAAACAAATAAATATTACAACGTAATTGGTCAACATATGCTTTGTGAATAGAAAGAGATGCAGGAGGATGGGCAAGCTCAGCGACCTACAACCAAAAATTTATGCGATAGGGAGAGTAAACAATGCACACAAATGTGTGTGGTCAGGGGGCCACCAGCCACTTAAGCACCAAGTGAAACAACAGCATAAACACAACCTCTACATAAAATACACAACCTCAAATAACACCACACCCACCAGATGAACCTCCCACGGGGGGAGGTTAAATGTAATCATAATAAAATTTATTTCAACGGGGTGTGTGTTTAGTTAAAAATAGAATAGATTAAATGGGTTTAAAAAATATAAAAGAGTAAAAACTAAAATTATGCTATAATTAATGTTGGGTTTTGAAGTAATATAAAAAATTATAAAGTGGTTTTGGGGGGGGGGTAAAAATTATTAATAATAATATAAAACACATAAGAAGAAAAATTATTATTGGTAAATATAATCTTATATTATATAGGGGGGGGGGGGGGATACATAATAATAATTAAATACAAGAATATAAATAAAATTTATATTTGATATTTAAAAATGAGAAAATAAAAAATATAATATAAGGGGGGGGGTTAATTATGGGGGGGGGGGTAGAAAATTTATTTGTAAATGTTATGATTAATGGGAGAAATAAGTAAATATTTAAATTTAAAGTGGGTGATTTTGATTATTGGGGGGGGGGTGATTGGGTTTGGTTGGTTTTTGTTTTTTAGTTGTTTGGTTTGTTGTGTTTTTGTTTGTGTTTGTTGGTTTTTTTTGTTTTTGTTTTGTTTTTTGTTTTTTGTTTGTTGTTTTTGTTTGTTTTGTTTTTTTGTTTTTTGTTTTTTGGTTTTTTTGTTGTTGTGGTTTTTTGTTTTTTGTTTTTTTTTGGTTTTGTTGTGTTTTTTGTTTTGTTGGTTGGTTGTTTTTTGTTTTTTTTGTTGTTTTGTGTTTGGTTTTGTTTTTTGTTGTGTTGGTTTTGTTTTTTGTTTGTTTTTTTGTGGGTTGTTGTTGTGTTTTTGTTTGTTTTGGTTGTTTTTGTTTTTTGTTTTGTTTGTTTGTTTTTTGTTTTTGTTGTTGTTTTTTGTTTTTGTTGTTTGGGGTTTTGTGTTGTTTTTGTGTGGGTGTTTTTTTTTGTTTGTTTGTTGGTTTTGTGTTTTTTGTGGTTTTGGTTTGTGTTTTTGTTGTTTTTGGGGTGTGGTGGGGTTTTGTTGGGTGTGGGGTGGGTGTTTGTGTTGTGTTTGTTGTTTTTTTGGGTGTTTGTGGTTGTTGTTTTGTTTGTGGGTTGGTGTTTGTTGGTTTGTTGTTTTTGTTGGTTTTGTTTTTGTTGTGTTTGGTGTTTGTTGTTTTGTGTTTGTTTTTGTGTTTTTTTTTGTGGGTGTTGTGGTGGGTTTGTTGTTTTGTTGTGGGGTTGTTTGTGTTTTGTTGTTGTGTTTTGTTTGGGGGTTGTGTGGGGTGTGGGTTTTTTGTGTTTGTTTTGGTGTTTGGGTTTTGTTGTTTTTGGGGTGTGTTTGTGTTTGGGTGTGTTTTGTTGTGGTTTGTGGTGGGGTTTGTGTGTTTGTGGGGTTTGTGTTTTTTGTGGGTGGTGGGGGTTTTGTTGTGGGTTTGTTTTTTTTTGGTTTGTGTTGTTGGGTTTTGGTGTGGGGGTTTTGTGGTGGGTTGTGTGGTTGTTTGTGTTGTGTTTTGGGGTGGGGGGTTTGTTGTGTTTGTGTTTTGTTTGTCAGGATGTTGTTTTTGGTGTTGGTTTCTTGGTTGGGTTTTTGGTTGGTTGGTGGTGGTTTGTTGTGGGGTGGGGTGGGGGGTGTTTTGTTGGGGGGGGTTTGGGTTGTGTGTTTTTTGTTTTTGGTTGTGTGGGTTGTTTTTGTGGTTTTGTGGTGGTTGTTTTTTTTTTTGTGGTTGGTTGTATTTTGATTTTGTGGTTTTTTTTGGTTGTTTTTTGGTTGTGTTGGTTTGTGTTTTGTTGGTTTTTTTGTTGTTGGTGTTGTGGATGTTTTTTTTTGTTTGGTTTTGGTTTTTGTTTGTTGTGTTTGTTTTTTGGTGTTGGTGTTTGGTTTGTTATCTTTTTGTTTTGTTTGTGTGGGTTTTTTGGTTGGTGTTTGTGGGGTGGTTTGGGTTGTTGTGGGGGGGGGGTTTTTTGTTGGGGGTGGGTGTGGTTGTGTTGTTTTGTTTTTTTTTTTTTTTTGTTTTTTGTTGGTTTGATTTATTTAATAATTTTTGTTAATGTAATATGTATAATAATGAAAAAATAACTCCGCAGTATTACAGCCCCACCCTATCTTCGTTTCAACAACGGAACCGGCTAGTTTGACACCTCGGACAACATAATGAGTTCTGGTGCTAATCAATCAAACGTATGTGTCCTGTGCTAATCTATCAAACTGGTATGTGTCTGGAGCTAATCAATCAAACGGTTGTTTGTCTAGGTCTAAACAATAAGCCCAAAATTATAACCGGCAATCCAACCATTTTCATAATTATGAAAGACCTAAAGGGTTCCGAGTCACAGGTGCCTCTAATCCAATATCTCAACAACCGATAACAGGTAATTCCAAAACCATTCTCTGTTAAACACTGGCTGTCTAGGTGTAGCCTTACTACAAAACAAAATCAAACGGATATAGACTTTGGGGTGTCAAATTCACCAAACGTAAGGATGTTCATGGGAGCTGAGTTGTTTTCTGGTGCAAAAAATCTTAAATAAATATTAAACCTATACTGTTTTGTGTCTGGTGCTAATGATGTCGTATCTCAAAAATCGTTTGGTGTCTGGTATACACATTAATCTAACAAGACGTAATTGTGTCTGGTGCTAACTCTATCAAACTGAATGAACATTAAGCTATAAACCTAGGATCAAATCTTTAATTGTGCGCTCTCATTTGATCAATCAAATTCTAGATAGTCTAAACGTGTATATGTAGTCGATGGGTACGGTTTGTGGATCTACTGAGTCAACCACGTAAAATGATTGAAAATACATAGATATCACAGTACTAAGAGTTATATTAGTAAGACTTTGATTTTGCTTTATGAAAAGAAGACATAATATTGTTATTACTATTCAAACCCTAGGTACGAAAGTTATAACACTTTTCAACACAAAGTAGTGTCGACCCAAGCTTGACAATTGAGTCTGTAGCTTACATATATCTTATAACAAACCGGATATTTGTCTTGTGCAAACATAAACAAAAACAGGTTTTTATTGTGACAAGGTTCAGAACCTAAGTTATACTATGAAGGTCACTTCCACAACAGTGTACCACACATACTTTAGAAAAAAATTCAAAATCTATCAATTAACCAGTTGTTGTGTTTTTCTGTGTTTATGGAACTAAGAATTCTTACACATAACGGTTAGTGTATGGGACCAATCAAACACACCCCCTGGAAAGTAGACGGACCGCTCAACAAACCCCCGGAAATATGGAAAGGATTAGAACCAAGTTACCATACACACCCAATTCCTAAATGTTGAGACTACGTACCAGATTACTCTCCCAAGACTAATTTTCATTCCTCCCCCTGGTTTTATTAAGTAGAAAAAGGTAATCCATAAACTAACAAACCACATACGGTTTTGAATTCTGGTATCATTTCTCTTAAAATCTATAAAATTTAACACCAACAAATCAAACGGAATAGTGTATGTCCTACGAAATCAATCTTCCACAAATATTATTAGGAGCATAAACGGATAGTTGTCTTGGTGCTCGATCATTCGTCACCAACCGGGAGTATAAAAACAACTTATCACAGACCAAGCAAAAAACCACACACAAACCCCATTATAGCTCCCACCCACACCCCGACCCCAACCACTGAAACCCAAGCGCACCCCCTATCCACCACTCCCCAAGTATCCCCCACCCCCTCCCCAAGCACCCCCACCCTACCCACCACCTAATCTCCCATCCCGACTCCCATCCTACCGCAAAACCACCCACCCCCCAACTGCACCCCTCGAGCCGACAAGACTACCAAATATCACACACATAGAACTAACCGCTATAGCTAAACATATGCACCCTAGTACCCCCTAAACACGAACTCAAAACCCCTACACTACACACCCTAATTCTGAATAACATCCCATCCAAACACAAACACACATAGCTCAAACCCATCCGTCACCACTGAACGAATTTTCGATACTAACAAACTAATAGTATACATGCCATCCTTTGATCCAAAACCCTAAGAAGGTGTTCTCGAAACCCACACAAATGTAACATAGCACCAACCTACTACACCCCCCAATAAGCGTTGATACCCCAGCGTACACGCCATGGTAATGAGGAACATAAATGATAGAATATCACCTTATTTAGACTTTAATTATAATTCCCGCTAATAATCTCAGCATATGTGAAATTATTGATCAATTGTGAAATACTTAAGAACTAATGGTATTCAGTCTCAGCGGGAAGCAAGAATATATATGTATCTAAGAACCCACCCTACCCTTCCAAATAAGTTCACCCAACTATTTCCACTTCCCCTAGCAACCACCACCAACAACTAACATACAGCCCCAAACAAAAAACCAACCAAAAACTCAAATACCTCAAACACATCCCCCAACCTCTAATACAAACACCGAAAGATAACCTCTCACTCAAACAGCCACACCCGCCCTAAAATGTCCCAACATCCATAACCCCACCACAGCAAGATACTGCCCCTCCCCCCCATCCCTATAAACGACCGATCCTCATAAACCCCGCACCCCTACATACGCCACACCACATCCAGCACAACATAGACACTAGCACAACGCCCACAACCTGACTATTCGAAAGCTAAACACAACTGATAGCAAACAATATCAGAGGCTCATAGGTTCAGATATGATAATATAATGATACCTATGGTGTAACAGTGAATCATTCACGATGACCAAAGGAGGAACCATCTGAGACATCCTTGGCTCTTACTGTCCCGACATGTACATATAGCTGATATACATGCTAAAGTGTCTCATAAGTATAATAAAGACCTTCTACTAACATATCAGACAGCAACATAACAGGCCAAATCACTTAGAGGCACTGAGCC